>JAJEJO010002323.1:20893-107766 GCA_020662805.1 Glaucomys volans
GGCAAGAATGGAGGAAAGATAGCTAGCATAGAGGGGAGGGGTGGGGGCGGGTGGGGGGTAAAATTAATAACAGAATGTGTGACAGATACCATTGCCCTGTGTACATGTATGAATGCACAGATGGTGTGACTCTACTTTGTGTACAACCAGTGAAACAATAGCTGTACTCCATTTGTGTTCAATGAATCAATAAGTAAATAAAAAAATAAAAAAAAAAGAATGAGCCTATTGAGACCGAAGAGTTGAGAATAAGAATTCGATGAATAAGACATCACTTCTGTTTCCTGAGAAGTTTAAAGTGAGTTTATAGCTCAGAAGAACCATATTGCACTGTTACAATATTCAAGAAAACAAACACTTAAGTTCATACAGAAATGTATGGCAAAGCCAGGAATGGAATTCATATCTCCAACTCTTAGCCAAATTGATTGAGAGCAACAAAAATTTATCAAGGATCTACATGTGATAGTCACTGGAAGATTAGGTAAAGTACCTGTTCTAATTAAGCTTAAAGTCTAGTATTTCTTCAATACATTACCCATTTAAGCTTCCATTTAAGTATGGCATGTGTCATCCAGTGTAGACAAACAGAAATGGACTCATACTTGTTTTCTTGATATTTTTCATCATGATGATTACACTTACCTACCGGAAAGCATTCCTGAGCTGTATAAATATGTGTAACATGTAGTCAAGGCTTCAAGAAATATTTTCACAAAATGTAATTCCAACATGTCATGTATCTTACATTAAAACAAAATGCTGGCTGGGGATATGGCTCAGTGGTAGAACACTTGCCTGGCGCACAGAAGGCCCTGGGTTTGGTCCCCAACACATGAAAGAAAGGAAGGAAATAAATAAATTGCCCTTCTAACAAAATATTTATAAATAGGACCACAATTTAACTTTCTGGACTAAAAGGGTTTCTTTTACATTCTAGAAAACAGTTGTTAAAAAGAGGGAGAAATATTGAGAGGGACAGAAAAGACAAAAGTGATTTCTGATAGCCTTTCATTTTCCTAAAAACATATTCTGAGTATTCTCATTCATAGCAAGTTCCTGTTTACATTCTTTCTAAGTAAAATCTGACTGAAAACACCCCTATCTGAGCACTCTTGGGAACCCCACAGCTCTCTGAGATTATGAAAGAAGCAGAGAAACTATTTGTTCTAATAAACTGCTAAATTCCAAACACTGGAACAAATGACCTGATTTGTATTTCTAATTCAAGAGCTAAGATTTTAACCTATTTCCCATCAGCCCAGAAGAAACAGTCCTAAATCCAAAGCAAAATACCTGATTTTTTCCTTCCTCTTGAGCCTTCTCTTCCAGCAGTAGGACAGTTATCCAGTTGCCCTGAAGATCAAAACTGAAATGTCTTTTGTAAGAGCTAACAGAACCAGCTTACCCACCACCTGGCTCTAGTTTCCTATTAACTTCTATCTTTAGTGAACCTTGCCCCGTCTTTTCCCTCTTTTCTTTTTATTTTCTCTTGTGTTGTACCCAAGGAAAATTAGATCATCCAAGCCCATCATGTAAAGCCAAAGAAGTCTTTAGTTTTTAAACTGGCCAGGATGATCACCCTTACACCTCAAAGCGGGGTGGGGGTGGGGGTGGGGGGAATCGGGTATTAGTCCTTTTGTTGCCAGCATTTATAGGCCATGGGAAGGGATTAGGGCGGGGTTGGTTTTAATAGGGCGTGGAAAGGGATTAGGGTTGGGCTATAGGGAGGGGGAGGGTATAGGGTGGGGGTGACTCTCTCCTGAAGGCACTGGAGAATCTTTTCGGGAAGTATAATACTTGAAATTTTTCCTCTTAGAGATAGACCCTGTATTTTACATATTAATTTTCTTTGCAAATGTTTTTGTTTTACCTCTATTGACACTATCAGTCTTCTACAAATAAAGGCCTATCTGTCCTCTACAAACAAAGAACTTCTGAAGGAATCTGAAATTGCAAAGACTATCTTTTTCAAGGCCACACCAGCTGGCAACTACAAATGTGGTCACAGTATTGGGTAGCAAGATATTTTTTCTAGGGCTTAATTCCAACTTTCAGAGTGTTACACGCCCCAAAAAGATTCTGGAGCGCCATCAGGAGAGTCAGCCCCACCCTGATCCCTTCCCTCTATATAACCTCACCCTAATCCCTCCCCTCCCTATAAATGCCGGCAACAAAGAACTAAGGCGGGATTCTCCAGCACACTGCTTTTAGGTGTAAGGGGGATCCTTGCTGGACTGCTAAAATAAAGGCTTCTTTTGGCTTTATGTGATCGGCTGGGATGATCTTATTTTCGTCGGGTATAACAAGAGTTTGGGGAACACCAAATATCCTCCAAATTCCCTCTTCTTCCTAATCTACTTCAGAGAGACTTTTGAGACAGCTAGTGAAATAACAAGAAAATAAAAGAATTATCTCCATTAAAGTATTAGGTGTTATATGAGGAGGTGGACAGCATTTTAAAGTCTTAAAGGAAACAATTTTTAATTTTAAGGACTTTTGATCAGCCAAATACTCCTTTAAAAGACCTGGACATACAAGTTCCTAATTTGTAATCAAATTATGCTACACAAAAAACTGGTTAAGAATTATAGGCCAGAATATATAAGCACTTCCCACCAAAAAAAAAAAATTGATTCATAAAAATCTCAATAGAATATTTGTTACTGGTGTTTTAGGCCAAAGGACTCACTCTGAGGATCCAATAAATCAAGTCCAGCCACTTGTCCCAAAAGCCAAACAGGGAAGATAATGGTGAAAAGCATGAAAGGAAATTTAAATTCAACCCTATCTTACAGGGTCGGTCAATGTCTTTGAGGTTTCATTGAAAGGAATGAAGACAATAGCTGGGTACTTTTCACTGTGGCCAAAAGCAAGTGATCTTGACCAGGTGTGGTCAGTCCATCAGTATCTCAAGATTGGTCAGACATGGCCTTGTTCTCAATAGGAAAGTTGCTGTTGCCTGGAGGGTAACTTCAACTTATCACAAGATGGTTATAAAATTAGACCTTGTTCCTGGAATCCAAGGTGACTCAGAGCAAAGGATTTGGATGAAAAATGGAGGCAGAGATGCCAAATCTTTAATTGTGCTTTTAGTCAACCATCAGACATTTATAGGTGAAAGTAAGGAGTTATGCCCGTTTTACATATTTTTTTTAAAAAAAAAAAAAAAAAAGACTGATAAAAGCACTTTACAGAAGAGGAAACAAATGTATAAGTATATGGAAAGAAGTCTAAATCTCAGTTGTTTGCAGGAAAAAAAACAAATTAAAATCATGGGGTATATATTTCACAACTACAAGATTAGCAAAAATTAAAAATTCTGAAAATAAGAACTGATTAGGAAATGAATCACCAAGACTTAAGCCCTGCTAGGGGAATATACATAGGTACCTTCACTTTGAAAGCAATTTGGTATTATCTAATAAATGGTCCAGCAATTCTGTTTATAGAGATGAGCAAAACAGAAATGTGTGATCAAGCACTCCCTGAAATATGTACAAGAATGTTCATTGCACTAAAGAAAAGAATAAAATTATGGCATTGCAGGTAAAAGGATGGAGTTGGAGAATATCATGCTAAGTAAAATAAGCTAATCCCCCAAAAACCAAAGGCTGAATGTTTTCTCTGATAAGTGGATGATGATACATACTGGGGGAAAGGAGGTAAGGGAAGCATGGAGGATTGTGTAGAGGGAAATGAGGGGAGGGAAGGAAGCAGGGATAAGAAAAGATAATGGAATGAGGCAAACATCATTACCCTATGTACATGTATGATTACATGAATGGTGTGACTCTACATCGTGCAGAGTAGAGAAATGAAAAGTTGTACCCATTTGTGTACAATGAATAAAAGAATTTAATTCAAAATAAAAAAAGAATGTTCATTGAAGCATTTTTCAAGATCTTATAAAACTGGAAACAAGTATCTCTTAGCAATAAAATGAATGAATTTGTGGCAAATTTATAGAGTACTATAATTAATAAAAAGAATCACAACTATAAGCAACAATCTTGATGAATCTTACAAACATGAGCTTAGAAAAGTCATAAAAGAATGCACAGAATTGAATCTTACAACTGTATATGGGCTTAACTGAAAGTATACAGCATACTTTTGGGATAAATCTTTAAACAAAAGCGGCAAAAAAAGGACTATCCAGAGTCAGAATTATATGACAATTTATAAATGTAGTTAAAATTAATAGATAAATGAGTGAAAAAAAAATATATATCATGCAACAGTGAAGTATAAGAAAACTGTGGCACCATACGTACACACACTCTCTCTTTCTCACACACACACACCCTAAAGTGGTAATGCTACTGTCAGAGTAAATGGATTTCAAGACCAAGAGGACTTTCAGAGACAAGGTGATCATAAATATCACAAATCCATGTGACAAGATTATAAAAATCAAAATCTCACTGTGGATTTCAAATATATGAACCAAAAACTAACAATTAAAGAAACAGACAATTTCACAATCCTGGCTAAAAATTTTAGCATCCCTCTCAGTAACTGAGAAAACAACTTGACAAAATTCAGTAAAGGCATATATTTAAATAATACTACCAAAAATCTTGACCTAATTGCTAATCACAGAACACTAAAACCCAACACCTTCAAGCATAGGTAGTAATGCAATAAGACATGTCATAACCTGGGTCATAAAATCAATCTGAATAAAGGTAAAAATATTGAAATAATTCAGTATATCTTTTGATCACAATGACATTCAAAATAACAATAAAAAGCCTAGAAAATCCCGTTTGAAAATTAAACATTCTAATAATCCCTGAGTCAAAGAAGAAATCACATTGAAAATCATAAAATATATTAAATGAATGAAAATGGGACAATATAAAAAGTCATAGGATAAAGCTAAAATCAAAAAGGAAAAGTTTATAATTGTAATGGCCTTTGTTTGAAAATTATAAAAGTCTAAAATCAATGGCCTAAGACTTTACCTTCAAAGAAAATGAAGAGCACAATAAATTCAAAGGAAACAGAAGATAATAAAGCACACATTACACATTGATGAAACAGAAACAAAAGAAAGAGATTTAAAAAGATAAGTTTGTTCTTTGAAAAGACATTTAGCAAACTCTAAGTAGACTAATCCAATAAAAACAAAGTAGTACACAAATAACAAATACACAAATAAGAGCTTATCCTCATTGCTCCAATAGACATTAATAGAAAGTTAACGAATATCATAAATACCTTCATGTTAATTTAGATAACATAGTACTTGAAAAAATTTCATTGAAGAACTGTTTCAAAGAAAAGGAGATAAAGTAGCATAACTAATGAATTGTTAATTAATGAACAAATAAATGAATCAGTACTGAATCCTGGATTGGGGTTAAAATTGTTAGCTCTCCATTGCTATGACAAAATATCTGAGATAATCAATTTTAAAAGGAAGAAAGATTTTATTTTGGCTTATGGTTTCAGAGGTGTGAGTCCATGGTCAGTTGGCTCCTTTGTCTATGGACCTATGGTAAGGCAGAACATCACGGTGGGGAGCATATAGTGGAACAGCCAGGAAACAGAGAGGAAGGGGCTGGATTCCTAATGATCTCCTTCAATCACACCCCTCCAACCAACCTAACTTTCTTACACTAGTCCCTACCTCCTAAAGTTTCCACCACCTAACAGTGCCGAAAGCTAGCAACTAAGCATTCAACACATGGCCTTTGGAGGACATTTAAGATCTAAGCTGTGCCAGGTGCAGTGGCATATGCCTGTAATCCCAGTGGCTCCATGAGGCAGGAGGATCAGGAGTTCAAACTTCAGGAGTTGCCAACCTCAGCAAAAGCAAGGCACTAAGCAATTCAGTGGGGATGTGCCTAAATTCAATCCCTAGGACCATCCCCCCCCCCCAAAAAAAAAAGATCTAAGCTGTAACAAATTGCTATAATGGTCATTATTGGGACATTGTAAAATTTGAATGTGGATGTCTGACTACTGTTTAATCAGTATTAAATATTTTGAAGTTCATACTTCTTTGGAAAAAAGTTGCAGAGTTCTGTATAAGTAAGGTTAAATATCAGAAATTTGTGGAATTCAAAGTTAGAAACTACTTTTAAATTTGCAAGTCATTCAAGTAAAAACTAGTACTTTTATACTGTGAAATAAGCAAATGAAAAAATAAAATGATATACAAGTAATTGTGGATAAGACTGAGGTCATGCATTTTCAAGGAAGGTACCTACTATTTTGTGCTTCAGGATTCACAGAATACTTGCCAATAGGATTATGAGTCAGAGAACCAGGGATCAAGTTGTCCATGCCTAGGTTAGGGTCAAGAAATTTAGTTTCCATTTCTGAGGAGGTAGAGAAATTACTTTTGAGTATAAGGAAATTTTATAGCAGACCAATACTTAAAGAGCTAGAAAAGCCAGATTTAAATAAAATAAAACAGTAAAACTTAGAATAACTCAAATATGCAAGACAATTGGTTGGATAATATACAAGTGTGGAATAGGATGCTATTAGCCAAATTTGTTTTTCTTAAAGACTATTCTTAAATACTAAGGGAAAATATTCATAATGTGAAGGAGAAGCGGAGGACATGATGCCACAGGAATTATAAAATACATGAAATACTGTTAGGTCCTTAGGCCAAAGTAACTCCATATTGAAAGTCAGCACCTATCATCTTAAGAAGTCCACCCAGGCATGACCTTGTTAAGCCCTACCTAGAGTCCCTAACAACTGGAATCACAACAAAGACACCAAGTAACAATCACAGGACCAGATGGGTTAATTTTTAACTACTTCATTGTACATGACTATGTAGTTAAGAAGTTTTTTTCAGGAGCTGCTGCGCCTTGCAGAAAGGCAGCCTGGAAGATATTCTGTCAATAAGACTTTACTTGACTCAGAGCTGTGTCACTTGTGTATATTTGTGCCAGCTACCCTAACAAATATTTTTCCATTTGGAAATATACCAGAATGTTAGATGATTATGTGAGTAGAGAATTAGTTACATTTTTTTTTTGTTTTTCCTGATTTTCTAAAAAGAATGTACTCCTATAATCAGAAAAAAAGGTTAAAATTAAATGAGAAGTCTTATACTACTTGAAATATATAGTTCATGTAAGACCATTTTTATTGATCCTGAATCTCTAAAGATATTATTAGAAGGCTTTATATACACACACTGAGCTTATAGAAGGTACAACTAAGTAAAATTAATGAACTTATAGATAGCCCTTTTAAATAGCAATCATTAAATTTTTTAACAATGTAAATCTATTATATATGTTTGGTTATCTCAGTAAATAAAGCAGCAAATATTTTTCTTCAGGAAAACTAAAACTTATTATTCCGAATCACTGTATTGACCTATAAATCAGTGATGCCCTCTACAAATACTGATGGCTGTGAAGCTTATCTTCCTGGATGACTAAATTTACCAGAACTGTCATTTGAAGGAATATTTCTGTTTCCCTTTAATAAGAGTCTAGGGTCATGTTATTCAAAACATTCTCAGCATCATCTAAGAGTCTTTTTCTCTGGTACTGGGGACTGAACCCAGGACTTTACCACTAAGCTACATTCCTTTTAATTTTCATTATGAGACAAAGTCTAAATTGCTAAGGGCCTCGCTAAGTTGTTGAAGCTGACCTTGAATTTGCAATCCTCCTGCTTCAACCTTCCAAGTCACTGGAATTACAAGCTTGTGTCGCTGTGCCCGGCTTCTATGAGTGTTTCAGACATGCAAAAACACAGGACACGCTTCACATTTACTAAATAATTTACATATTAACAAGATTCCCAGATGACTCAAGATGCACATTGAGAATTTGAGAGGCTCTGCTCTAGACTAAGGAGTAATTTCTTCTGTCTTAACAATAACATGAACTCTGGTTTATGCAAACACTTCTCCATTTGTAACCAAGAGTGCTTTCCACTGACCTCCCCATCTCTTATTTCTATCTTGTCATTATATGGGAAACACAATAAAATCCTGTATATAAAACTCAAATGTTTCCATGTTGAATCCCTCTATCACATAGCTGAAGCAGAGCGGACATGATTCTATCAGTTATGTCTAAACTCCAGGGCTCCAGACTGACACTTTGAATGTTGTAGTGCTTGTGCTGAGATTTTATAGGGCAAGTCTGTACTGTTAGATAATTTTTCAAATGAATATGCTAAAATTTATATACCCAACTGATTATTTCCCTCTTCAAAGAAGTCATTCAGGGAGAGAATAAATGCAATTTCCTTTGCTTAAAACCTTTCCATCATTTTTCTTTCAGAATTGTCATTAGTCAAAATAAAACAATATATTTCTTCTTCCTTCCTCAATCTTCTTTATTCCTATCAAAGTTTGAAAACAATTCCTAATTCAATCATTTAATTCTGCCACTCAGAACCATCTAGCAATCTTCTATTTATGTTTCACAAATACAGTATATAAAAGTACAAAGGTTTGCCATACTAGTGGATTCTTACTCTAAAGCCACTTTTTAAAAGTTACAGAAACGATAAAAGGTTTGAAATAAACATCATCTCCTCTGAAGAGAAGATGCAATTAAATATAGAATCTGGCATTTTTTATTATTTATTTATTAAATATTTATTTTTATAAATTTATTATATTTAAATAATATATTATTAAATATTTAAAATATTATTTATTTTATTATCAAATAAATATTTATTTTTAATATTTATTTTTATTTTATTATTAAAATCTCATTTTTAAAAAGTCACAATACTTAATAGTTGCCACAATTTTTCAAAGTTATGATATTTATTTTAAGGGAATGATAAGGAAAAGCAAATTTCACTTAAAAAACTAAAGACACAACACACTTGAAGAAATCTACTTTAATTCCAAGAGTTAATCCAGAATGCACTATATATTTTCTACTATTTCTGCTCATGAAGTAAAACAGTGAAAGTAACAACTTTCTATAATATACAACACAGACCTGTTTCTTTTATAAACATGTATTGGTTCCTTATGTATTCTATATATAATTCCAGCTTAGATTTAAGAGTCCTAATAGGAGTATAAGATCTTCTTGCAACTATTGCTTTAATCCTATGAAGGGTAAAGACCACATCTGAACTTATAATGACCTCCTATTTAAACCTGTTAGTTACATAGTGTCCTCTGAAGAAACTTTCCATAAATTCTTAATGACCTGATTCCATTAAAAAAAAAAAAAAATGGTTTCAGCAAATGTGAAAAGAAAATCCTGCTATTTTGTTGTTCTTGTTGTTAACTCATGACAGGAGGGGGGAAAAGAGAGAGAACGCATTCCTCTATGGAAAAAACAGATTTGGAGAAGTGTTCTGATATGTAAAGTATTAAAAAGTCTAAAAGCAGCTCCTTTGCTCAGGGCAACAAAAATGACTTCAATGTGCTCATCTTCTGAACTGCTCAGTAACTCCAAGTTATTTTCAAATTGGGAGGCAAATCACTGGCAATAAGTTCATCAAATTTAGATCTGTCTTGAACAGGGACATTATAGAAATCAAGAACATCTTTGACCCTGCACATCTGGTAAAGCCTGGAGTTAGGCACTGCATGGCCCAAGTCATCAGCTAAATGTGCCAAGAGAGTGAACTTCATACGACAATCTTCCAAGGAGATGTCATGCCAATTACTAGGAAGGGATGAACCAAAAACTTCTTTCATATGAGATTCCAAACGACTCTGAAGATCTTCAGGAGGTATGTATGTTCGGCTTCGTAAGGGAGGACATACCAGAATAGGCTCTTTTTTCACCTCTTCTACCATCTCAGTCTCTGTTGGCTCTTTTTCTTTTCTGGAATGATCAAAAACAAATATGTGAATCTTTGGTTCACTGCACCTGACAG
The DNA here is from genome assembly GCA_020662805.1 of Glaucomys volans. Lineage (NCBI taxonomy): Eukaryota > Metazoa > Chordata > Mammalia > Rodentia > Sciuridae > Glaucomys > Glaucomys volans. The sequence goes on from JAJEJO010002323.1 coordinate 30,743, forward strand.
AATCTTGTTCACCAATTCAAATCAACAAGTAATTTGCATACTTACTACTTTCTGGGAATGGTAAAGACCAGAAAAGAATAAGTTCCTACCCTTCAAATGCTTATAGTTGAATGAGTTGGCACAAACAGAAAACAAAAGCTAAGTACATTTTTATATACTGTAAAAATTCCTAGGAATGGGTAAAGAAGTAAGGGAACTCATTCTGTCTGGGATTCCTAGTCCTCAAAGATCTAACCTCAATCTACCTCTCTTAATCTTACCTCCCATTAATCTCAAACTAAATACACTGCGACTTTTCTGATGTCATGTGTTAGCTCAAGTTATATTCTTTCTTATATGTTTTACTTATAGAAATCTTACTTATCCTATAAGTTCTAGAACAAAACTGTTGTCTTTCAAGAAACTTTAACTTGATTTCCCCAAATATAATTAAGTTCCCCTCATCTTCTCAGCACTTTATATTGTTCTCAAGAGTTTATCACACCCTTCTAAGTTTTCATTTTACGTTCTACTTTTCTAATGAGACCAGGGTTTCCCAGTCTCAAATATATTTACATTTTGGACTAGATAATTCTTTGTTGTGGGAATGGGGGACATGAACCCTGTTCATTGCAGTATCCCTGTACTCCAGTCACGACAACCAAAGACACTGCCATGTGTTCCCAGTGGGTGAGAATCACTATACCAAACCATAAATTCCTTAATACAGATTATCCGTTTAATTGATTTGGGGGTTCTTTGAAAACACGATAGCTACTTGAGTAAGTACTGAGTAAATACGTCAATGGAAGTAAGTCTGCCTGACATATCATATACATGCTTAATATAAGATTTGTTTGTGAACTACCTAGAGAGTCCTGTTTCCCATGGAGTTAGCATATTACTGGGATTGATTCCCACAGAAAATGGAAGTACCAAAAATGAAATTGTGTCTGGCCAAGAGTGTTTTTTAATGTAATTCCTCCTTGCCTACTTAAAAGACTTTCTTCTAGCAACTAATTCCTTGTTCTACATAATTGTTCATCAACTTCTCACTACCTACTTTCTAGGAAAAGTAGGTTCCCTGAAGTTGCCCCTGAAATTCATGTCTTAAGACACTGAATCTCCAAATTCATATATTAATGGTATTTGGATGTGGGGCCTTTGGGAGGTAATTAGGATTAGATGAAGTCATGAGGGTAGGAGATCCCATGATGACATTAGTGACTTTGTGGAAAGGAGACCCAAGGTAGTAAGCTTGCTGTCTTGCCACATGATGCCCTCTGCCATGTTATGAGGCAGCAAGAAGACCCTTGCCAGTTGCAGGGCAGATGATGACCATATTCCTTGACTTGCCAGCTTCCAGAACCATGATTTTCATCAACTTCTATTCTTCATAAATTACCCATTCTCAGCAATAGAAAACAGACTAAGGCACTACTAAAGTAATGCCAGGGTAAAGAATATGATATAATATACCACATTTTTAAAGAAAAAATACACCCTAGATTCCATGTTGCCCTCCAGCTACCACTTACCTTTTCAACGAAAATTCTCAAGAGTTGTTATATTTAGTCTCTTTCCCCTTAGCTCCCATGTTGTCCTTAAATCACTCTAGTCACATCTCATCACACCCAGAATGAAATGTAGTTCATGTGAATGGACTAAACAGCCCAATCAAAAGACACAGTCAAGATAATCAAAAACAAGAAAAGTCTGAGAAACTGTCACAACAATCTAAAACAAGTCTGAGAAACTGTCACAACAAGAAGACTAAAAGACATTAAGTAGCACTTAAATATGAATAAAGTATGAAATCTATACACTAATATATATATTGGTTCATTAATATTACAATAATTATATAAGTTGTTATAGGGAAAACTAGTGAGTATATAGAAGTCTCTAATATCTCCCAACTTTTCTGCAAATACAAAAATTCATATTTACATAAGTAAAAACAAATTTTATTTCAAGAAAAAAAGCAAATAGCTAAATGGATTTAAAATCAAGATCCAACTATATGCTGTCTTAAGAAACTCATTTTAGATTTAAGAACACATACAGTTGGAAAGTGAAAAAAGTTATTCCATGCAAATGGAAACCAAAAGAAAGCAGGCATGGCTAATTTCTATCAGACAAAATAAACCTTCAAGTCAAAAACTTTTTTTAGAGATAAATAAGGTCATTATATAATGATAAAAAGATCAATTCAACAAGAAGGTATAACAATTTATATGCACTCAAAATCAGAGAACCTAAGTATATAAAGCAAATATTGGCAGACCTGAAAGGAGAAGGTGACTGCAATACAATAGTAGAATTCAATAATCCACTTTCAATAATGGATAGAACATCCATACAGAAAATCAATAAAAAATACAACCTGAATAATACTATATTCCAAATAGATCTAACAGACTTTCTATTCAACAGCAGAATACACATTCTTCTCAAGAGCACACAACACTATTTAGGATCAATCACATTAGGTCATAAAGTCTTAACAAATTTAAGATCAAAATCACACCAACTATCTTTTCTGACCACAACCGAATAAAACTAGAAATCAGCAAACAAAAATTCCACAAATATGTGGAAATTGAGTAACACACTCCTGAACGAGTGTGTCAAAGAGTAAATCAATAGGATTTTTTCTTAAATCTCACAATAAATGAAAATGAAACATGACACAACAAAAGTTACAAGATGCAGAAAAAGCAATACTAAGAGGGAAATTTACAGCAATAAATGCCAACATTAAAAAAGATTTCAAACAACCTAATATTAAAACTATAAGGAACCAAGAGTTAGTGTTTTGAAAACAAACAAAAATTGGAAAAAAAAAAAGAGAGAGAGAGACAAGGCAGAGAGGGAAAACTCACATAAGTAAAATCAGAAATTTAAGACGAGATATGATAATAGATGTCTCAAATACAGAAAATATTCTATAGGACCATTATAAATAATTACATGTCAACAAAATGGATAATCCAGAAGAAATGAATACATTCCTAGAAACATGCAACCCACCAAGACTAAATCAAGAAAGAACTGAAAGCCTAAACAAATAACCAATAAGGAAGTTAAAGCAGTAATCAAAAAACTCCCAACAAATAAAAGCCTGAAGCCAGATGGCTTCATGGGTTAATTCTATCAAACATTCAAAGAAAATTTAGTGCTTATCTTCTTCTCTTTGTTAGTAGGGGCTGAACCCAGGGGTGCTGCACCACTGAGCTGCATTCCCAGCCCCTTTTATTTTTAGACAGGGTCTTACTAAGTTGCCCAAATTGGCCCCAAACTTGATCCTTCTGCTTCATTTCTCTCAAGTTACTAGGATTAAAGGCATGAGCCACCAAACCCAGCTACTAAACTTTTTACTCTTGCAAAACTTAAAAAACAGAACACTTCTAAACTTATTTTGTAAAAATAAGTTATGAAAGTCAATCAAAGATAGTACAAGAAAACTATATGGAGGTGGGGAACTACAAGACCACATGTCTATGAATATAGATGAAAAAAATCAGATAAAATACTAACAAACCAAATTTAACACCACATCAAAGATCACACTATTACTAAGTAGGATTTACCTCTGGAATGCAAAGTTCCTTCAACATATACAAATCAATAAATGTGATATACCACATTAACAGAATGAAAGTTAAAAAAAGACACGATCTTGTCAATAGATGCAGAAAAACCATCTGACAAAGTTTTAAGGCTCATGATTTAATGGAAAAAAAAAAAAAAAAAAAAAAAACCACTCTAAAAAATCAGTTAGAACCTACCTGGACACAAAACACATCATTTAGGGAAGACCACTGTTAACCTTATAAACAATAGAAAAAATAAGTTTTTATTCCCCTCTAAGATTTAGTACAAAGCAAGGATGCTTACACTTCAATTCAACATAGTACTGGAAATCCTACCAAGAGCTATTAGGAAAGAAAAAGAAATAGAAGGCATCCAAATCAAAAAGAAGTAAAATTGCCTCTGTTTGCAGATGACATTGTCTTGTAAATAGAAAACTCTACAGACTCCATTGAAAGAAAACTTGCAATCCTACTTCCTCAACCTCCTTTGTACTGTGGGCACCTCCATAAATTTTGATGCCCAAAACATGATCTAGGTCAAACAGAATTACCTTCATCGGATTCCACACAGTGCAGCAGGAAAAAGAGTAGATGGGCAGTTAGGAGACCTTCTAGATCAGGCTCCACCATTAACTTGCATTGTGATTGGGGGAAAAATAATTCCTTTCTGTGGGCTTCTACTTCCTCATGTGGCAGAATATTTTGGCGCGGAAAAGGAAATTTGCCTCTGCTGCTATGTCCTAGACGCTTAGAGAAGTGCCGGGTCAGAAAAGGAATTTAATAACTATTTGCTGAGGGCATCAGTGAATCAACAAACGGACAAATCAGGAGACTGCACTTCGTTTCTGAATGTGTGAAGCAACACGATTTTTGTTTACCAAGCACCTTCAAGTTCATGTTTGAGGTGGGCTTTAACTTCCATTAGATATATACCGACTTTCACATTCGTGTCGAAGTTGATTATTCCAAAGGAGCCATTAGTTTGCTGACACCACACTCGGTGCCCAGCACACGTGGTTAATACTCTGCTTAAACACGAGTGAGGTGGAAGGGAAAGGGGACGGTATTTTCGTTACTGGAAAACCAAGACAGAGAGGGAAAGTGACTGGGCCCACCACGCGAGACCCGCACTGAAGCTTCAGAACTCGGAACCCTAAAGCCCTTTCTTGTCCTCACCCTGAGGCGGCTCAGGTACAGGGTCCCGTCTTAACTGGCATGGCACTGCCTTCTGAACTCGTCCCTTTATCCTCCTTAGTTTCTTTCCTTACTTTTCATGAACGCAACCCACTGTTCAAACTTCAGTTTTACCTGGATCCAGACCACAATTCTCTGCGCGTCATCCCTAAGCCTAGGGACGTCAAGCCCCTTCTAGTAACGCCGGACACACACAACGCCGCCATTTTCGCGGAGTGCCTGCGAGCTAATTCTTCTCTCAGCCGGCCGTGACGCACACAGCCCAGCCAATGGGATGCAAGCTTAGTGGCAGGTGTTTCCTTTTCTCTGTCGTTGCCCGCTCCTATTGTACGCCGGGAAATGTAGTCCGGTAGCCGTGGCCGTCGGAGGCTGGGCCGTGGCGAGCTTTCGGAGCATGATGGGAGTTGTAGTTGCGGGGGCGTCCCGGGAAGGTTCCGGGTGACGCCTTCTGGTCCGGGGGCGGGCGGTCATAGAGCTGCTTGGCTGTAAGGCAAAGGAATTGGCAACCAAGAGAAAGCTCTAGCGAGATCTGTAAGACTGCGCAGCCAGGCAGGGGAGGAGATTCGAGGTTGGGGGGACAGCCAGGGAACGCGTCTGATATGCCGCTGGGGACGTGACCGCTCAGGGACCGAGGCGGGACCTGGCCAGACCCAGCCAGGGAACCTCGTCTTCGTTGGGCCTAATTTCCAGCAGCTGTCTAGGCCTCACCAGAGCCTTTCCGTGAGGCCGCCGCTCTTCGCTGGCCTGGGGAATGGCCTCCCCGAGCCCTCCGCTGGAGCCAAAGGTAAGTTGCCCTTTCCAGGGATGCCCGTTGTCTCGCGGTTATCCCAGCTGGGCCTTTCCCCCGCCCTCCCCCCAACTTTCAGACCGCCATTGCCGTACAAGGAACCCCCCCAGCCCCCGCCGGTGCTCTGGGGCGCGGTTCACTTAAAAACTGCTCCCTGGCTCCTTTTCTTTCTTGAGCAACTTGATAAATCGGCTGGAGAAAATTAGAAATGCACCTAGCTAGCTCTCTCATTTTTGAGTTCTTATAGGTAAGGCAACATTTTTGACCTCCTCCTGTGTCTTCTGCGCCTGGCACGATGCCTGGACCCAAGGTAGATGCTTAAAGAACCTGATGGAATTGAATTGAATTGAATAGGGTCACAAGCGAATGCGAATAGAGAATTGGAGCGGGACAGTGAGGTAAGGGAAGCTTGGAGAGGCCTTGGGGCAGTTTTCTAAATTAAAATATTAGGGTATAATTATTAAACCAGAAAATGTCTTATCCTTAGGTCCTTTACTTCCTAAAACAGGAATCCAGCCCACTTACCCTCTAGTCCGAGAGGCCTATCTGCTGCAGTCAGTTCCCAGAATTGGATACCTTTGAGTATTCTTAGTTCTAGACCACCTGGCCCTGATAAGTAATTGCTTCTGCCATTTTCAGTGGTAGAATTGTCCTTGAGACAACAGGAACTGACTACAGAAATCATACTATTTCAGGGGTTGCTGTCATTTGAGGATGTGGCTGTGTTTTTTACCCAGGAGGAGTGGGATTATCTGGACCCAGCTCAGAGAAGCCTCTATAAAGATGTCATGATGGAGAATTATGGGAACCTGGTCTCACTGGGTAAGAATCTGTTGTTTCTGTAACTAAAATATCTAAGAACGTACTGGAAATCAGACTCAGAATGTTTTGACCAGTACCTCTACCAAAACTCTTTGTTCCAAAGTTCTGATTCAAACCTTTCAGCCATTAGTTGTTTTCATGACTCTCTTATCCTTAACTTCTTTGCAGTGACCAAAATGCAAGCTTTTCTGGCTTCCTGACTTCATAATCTTATTCCCATATTGCTCTGTACTTTCCCTCCTGGCTCATCCTCCCACTGCTTTCCTCCCACCCCTTTCACTGCACCTTCTGGAGCCCCTGTTCTTCTTCACATAATGTTCCTTACCCCTCCCTGCCTTAACTGAAACCTGGCACTTGCCCAAGGACACCACTTCTCTGGCAGTCCTTTGAATGGGGGCTGCTTATTCTCCCACTTCTCCTCCTTCTCTGTCCTTTGTCTCAAATCTGGAGGGGAGAAGTTACTGTTCTTCCTGCTTTTCAGTGCTGTTCCCATAGTACTAGCTTTGTACCTTCAAACAAACTCTCCTCCTTTGAGGCCTCAGCACTCTTGTCCTAACCACTCAATTTCTTCCCACTATCATCCTGTCAACTTTTTCTTTGGTTCTTCACATATAACTTTGTCACCTGTTTCAGTCTTCTCTGCTTAACCCACATCATTGATGATCCAGTCAATATTTGAACCTCAGTGGATCTGAGTCATGTGTTGTCTTTACAGACCGTGCTTTCCACATTTACTCACCTACTCGTACACTTAAAGTTTTCATAACAGACAGGTATTAAATCCCAGCGTCCTGTTTTCTGACCACATATTCAGACAATAGATGTGGATTGACTGCTGCTAAACAATGGTGACTAAAACACATGCTTTCTGCCCTTGTGGAGCTCACTGCACTTTCTTACCTTCTATCTTTCCTATACCTTTCCATCTTTATCTTTTCATTGTTAATAGTGTTTCCTGTCCTGTTATGTGTCCCGTTCTTTACCTTGGTGTTTGTCAGTCCTCTCCTTACTCTCTACTCATCTAATTAACAGCATGTTCTCTTACCACCTTGGTAATAAATTATGTCCATTTGAAAATTTCAAATCTTATTATTTGTTATAAAAATCCCCCCCCCCACTTGAGTTGCTAAACTCAAGGGAACAGTCTCTAACCAAAAGGATTAATGTCTTTGTGTGTTGTGTGTGTGTTGTGTGTGTACATGTATATGTGCATGTGTGCATGCACACATATGTATGCATGTACATGTATATGTGCATGTGTGCATGCATGTATGTGTGCATGTGTACACACGCACACATACACACACAGCTTTTTTTCTCCCCCTAGTTCACACTGGGTTTACATTTCAGCTGGGTTGGTTGGTTAGTTTTTGTTTTGGTGTTTTTCTGTTTTTGGTTTTGGGGGTTTTGTTGTTGTTGTTGTTGTTGTTGTCCTTCATAGGCCTAGTTCCCTGTTCCTTTTGGTTACTACTTCAAAAAGTTGAGTTTTCCATCATTCTCTGGACCTCACCTTCTGTTTCACAGTGAAAATAGAAGCCACTAAGCCTGAACCCTCATCTTCTCTGCCCTCATTTCACACTTAAAACTAGTCCTATCTTTTTTCTAGACACTTAGCAGTCATCTTTTTTCCCCTAATAGCCTCAGTCTCTAGTCCTTCTCTCTTGGTACCTCTATTCTCATGATAGGTCTGTTCATGGCTTATTCAATTGAGGAAGAAGTGGGAAGGTAGAAAAAAAAATCTTTGAATCAGAGTCTTTTCTACTGCCCCCTGTCACTTGCTACTTATCCTCTTCATAGCCAAGTTTTTTAAGAGTAGTTAATGTGTATTCTGTACTACTTTTCCTTCCATTAGCTCTATGCCTTTTGTCTTGCCTCTTGCACACCCTTTAAGTTGTGTAGTAGGGATTTATAATAACCTCATTGTCAAATGAAGTAGGCTCTTTTCTGAACCTTATTTTATTCCACCTTTTTATGAATATTTGAAATTCTTTATTGCTTGCCTCCGTTTTATATTCTGACTTTCTCTCTGAACACTTTGCTTGGATAATCTTACCTACACTCAAGGCATCAGCTGCCACTATGTGATACAGCCCTAATCTTTATCTCTACCTAAGAAAATCAAGATGGAACCTAATTGTCTGGATTCAAATCCTGGTTCCACCACTTACTAATCTTGTGACTATTGGGGACTTTACATCTCTCTACCTCAGTACCTCAGTTTTTTTTGTTTTTTTGTTTTTATAAAGTGGAAATAATAATAGCACCCACCTCTTACAGTTATTGTGAGTATTTACTGAGATGGTATTTGTTTAAAGCACTCAGGATACTGACTAGCACATAGGAAGCACAGTATAAATATTGAATGTTATTCTCATTATCATCGTCTCTGTATTTTGAAGGCTGTATAGGTAACTCACACTGGACAAGTCTTGAAGAATCCATTAAGATCTCCTGGGCTTTCTTTTCTTATTCAAATACTCATTCCTTTTTCTGTATTTCCATTATTTAACATACTATTCTATAATCATTCTTTGTTATTTCTCTGACCATCACAAGGATATTAATTTTACCTTTTTCATTTGATTTCTCCAGCACTTATCACAAAAGCAGGCCTATGTTATATGCTTCTTAAATATTTGTGTGACTGAATAAGTACAGTTAAGATTCAGTATCTCTTGACTGGATGATTGCCGTAGGCCTAAACTAGTCCCTTGCCACCAAATCTCTTTTTTAAAACATATTTTATGTATTATCATCAAAGTGATTTTGTGTTAGATAACTGCTTTAAACTTTTGATGGTACCCAATAGCTTAAAGGGCAAAAATCTTAATTTGTTACCATTTCTAGGACCTCCTTAATGTAGTTTCTGCTTAGCTTTCTTGTCTCCTTTGTAATTTCGTGCATTCCATTTCAATCTTCAGCTGTTATCACCTGCTAATTTTTTTTTTTTTTTTTTTTTTTTAATATGCCATGGTGTCTCTGAGTCCCTGCCAATTTTTGTACAAATTGACTCTTCAGATTGCTTGAGTCACACTGGACAGAGCTAAGAATTGCTGAATTTACAAGACCTTGAACTCATTGTTTCTTTCTTTAATTATATTCTTTCTTCAGTAATTTGTTAAATTACTGATTTAATTAGTTGTTACTGAACCTGTTCTAGGCCTTAGAAATTCCAGTTCTTCCCCTTTCTCCCAGTCTGTTAACCAGAAAAACTTCTTTTTATTCTCCACTGGATAGTAAGGTTGGCAAATATGGCCCACAGGTCAAAACTGACCTGTGACCTATTTTTGACAAAGACATACTTTTTCCTTTATTGTCTTTAATTACTTTCATGCTACAATGGCATAGATAGTATGGTTTACAAAATGAAAAATATTTATTGTCCTGGCCTTTTACAACAAAAGTACACCAACCTCTCTTCTGACCTAAAGTTTGCCCACTTACCATCTCCTCACATTTTCTTTTTCTCCCTTCAGCTACCATATTATTAGAACTGTTGAGTTAAAAATTGTTAAAATTAATCAAGCTAGCATAAACCAACAAAGGAATTATTATAGGGATATGCTTATACAATATATGAGCATGATTATAGCTGAATATCTGAAAAGGACTGAAACCAGAAATTGAATCAATCTCAAGAAGTGAAGAATTGTCTTAGATTAGGCTGCTGTAACAAAATACAGTAGACGGGCAGCTTAAATAAGTTACTTATCTCACAGTTCTGCTTACTGAGAAGTGCAAGATCAAGGTACTGGCTAACTTAATTTCTGACTTTCAGATGTCTTCCTCTCTGTGTCTTCATGTGGCAGAAAGGGAAAGAGCCACTTGCCTTCCTTCTACTTATGAAGACACTATATCTCCATCATGGGGACTCTACCCTCATGACCTCATCTAAACCTAATTACCTGCCAAAGACTTCACTTCCAAATATTATTACATTGGGGCTTATGATTTCAGCATCTGAATTTTCAAAGGGTATACACTATTTAGTCCATAACACTCTTTTTTGCTGTATTTCTTTCCCCTTAGTAGAATAGTCTTTTGTACTATGTTCACATGCTTCTGCCCTTTTAGCTTCCAAGTTGGTAGTTTACAGTTCTAGCCACATTCAGATTAGCTATTTTAATTTCAGTTTCCACTTTCCTAGAGAGAGATCTACTTTGAGTCAGATGCCTACTGTGGATAAATGATCAATGACCACAGGATGGGAAGATGTATAAGCACAGCACAAAATCACCAAACTAGATGTAATAGATAGTCATTCCAAGTCTACTCTGTATGGAAGCCTACACTCATTTTCTTCATCTTTCTATCCTGTTAATCTGTTTTTATGCCAGTGTCATTATTTCCTTTACTTTAACAATATATTATATTTTATGTTTCGTAAGATAAGTCAGTCTTCAATATTCTTTTTCAGGATGTACTTAACAAGCTAGTTGCATACATTCTTTCATTTGAAATTTAGATTTTTTTTATTGATTCATGTGATTTTGATTATAATGTTATTAGTTTCATAGATTAGGAAAAATTACAGTCCTTACAATATTGAATATCTTTAGCCACTTGGTTAACTATTTAACTGTCCTTTTGTCTTTCAGAAAAATTGTACAGATTATTTTTACAGGTCTTTTACATTTTTTACTCACTGGTTATTTTGTTTGTTTGTTTGTAGTTAATTTTTGTTTCTTTGTTTTTTGAGGTAGAGTCTCACTGTTGCCCAGGATGGCCACAGACTCCAGGGTTCAACTAGTCCTCTTGCTTCAGCCTCCTGAGTAGCTGGGTCTTTAGGAGTATACCACCATGCCTCACTAGAACTCACTAGAACATTTCTTGCTGTATTTATTCCCTAGGTTTTACATTTTTTGTAACTATTGTGAAGAACATTTTATTTTTCTATAGTGTTTACTGACTTGTTTTCTTAGTAATAACTTTTTTTATCTTGATTTTACTATTATATTTTCTTTTGATTCAGAAAGTTTAGTAGACATTCATGTCATCTTTAAGTAATGTTAACTTTTTCTTATTTGTTTGCGTAAAACCCCCAGAACAATTCCTGCTGGGTAAATATTACAGAGACTTTCCTTCTCACAAGGATTTTATGAACTAATGAAAAAGAACAACACATAACAAACAGTTAAAAATGTTCATAATATCTATTGGCAACACTGTGGAGTTATGGACAGTAATACAGAATTGGTAATAAAAAACATAGAACACCTAAATCTGTCTAGTGGACTTAGTAAAGACTTTCTGGAGGAACTATTGCTTTGAACTAAATCTTAAAGAACTGCCCAGTAAGCAGTGCTGAGGGACACTTAGTAAATGGAAATGCAAAGTAGGGCATGAAGGACTAACACAAGCAGGTTACCTACATAAAATATGATAAGTAGATAGGAAGGTTGAGTTGGGAATTAGAGACCATGTCATGAAGAGTTCTGAGTGTCATAATAAAGAGCTTTGATTTGCTCTTAAAGTGATATATTGCTGCTGGATCTACAAGTGATGACATTAATAGAATTCCATTTCCTAAACATCTCCGAAATCAGGCAAATACTATGTGAGGGCAGCCTAAAGTTCAGGGCCACAGATTATTAGATCACTACATGATTCTGAGCGTTAAAAGGAGATGGTAGATACTAGAATCCATGATTTTGGTGATTGATTAGCAATAAGAAAGCAGGATAAATCTAGAACTTTAGTGTCCACTGAAAGTGATAAATCTAGAACTTTAGTGTCCACTGAAAGTGAGTTCTAGACCCACTGAAAGTGGGTTCTAGTAGTTGCTTAGGAGAGTAAGAGAATTAAGTTTGTTTTGCTTTCAATAAAATAGCTTACTAACTAGTTTGAAGTAAGTCAAAAGAAAATTCATAGATGACCTCACATTTAAAAAGACAAGAACATTGATAGAAAAGAGGATTATGAAAAAAATTTAAGTGATTGAATTTCGTAGTGATTGAATCTTCTGGTGGAGTTATCAGGTGACAAGAAAGATGGAAAGAAGTCAGAGGCAGGATTAAGTGTCCTATAGATCACTGTGTTATTAGATCATTATGCTATCTTTTCTTCAACATCTGCAGGATTTTTATTTCTCAGATGTAATACAGATTGTCAGCTGAAAAAAGGTGGTGAACCTTGATTCTTATATATTCAGAAGGTTGAGAATCATTTGTATTTGGAAGAATGTGTTATGATTTGTGGTAAGTTAAGTCATAAACTGCTGTAAACTTTTTTCATCCATTTCTCTGAATGTGTTCCTTAATACTTATTTTATTTCTTCTTTCTAGACCAGACCATAGACTTTAAAAAAAAAAAAAAATTCTTGTCACTTCAACCTTTTATAAAAAATAGACCTATTTATCTATATAGAAGCTACTTGTTCCTTAAAATTTTATTTATTTTATTTCCCCATTTTTACTCAATGTCCATTTGATCAGGAATAGGGCTTTATGACTTATCTTTGCATCCTGGTTCACTGCATCCTGCCAGTCAATAATTCTTGTTAATGAATAAATTATAGCTTCCCCTGGTTCTTCATCTTTTTTATCTTTCCCAGAATCCTCTTATGTGTTCCTTCTGTCAGTTGGTCTATTTATTCTGCTCAGATTCCAGTCATGCTTTCTCATCCTAAATTTTTTCTGACCTTACTGTTTTTTCTTGATATCATTTCTTCCTTGATAGATTGGTTAATCCCACCCCTACTTGTTTTCTTTGTTTACCCATCTCACTTTGTATCAGTATTGCTTTGACATCTCTTCACCCCAACTTGGCTCCTACTTTCTCATTCTCTGCCTCCTTAATACCTGTCTCCAAAAGAGCCAGTTTATTTCTTCAGATAACTAACATTAAATAATAATATTAAGTCAAGCTGTCATCCCAGCTATTTGGGAGGCTGAGGCAAGGGGATCTCTTGAGCCCAGGAGTTTGAGGCCAGCCTGGGCAACTTAGCAAGATTTTGCCTCCTAAAAATATTAATAAGTAGTAGTAATATTTATATACCTTATATTCTTTGTCATATACTGTTCTAAATGGTTTAGCATGTTACTTCACAGTAACCCTTTGATGTAATAAACTGTTTTATAGTGTAGTAGATTAATTTATCTTGATTACTTTTTTTCTGTACTGGGAATTGAACCCAGGAGCACTCTATAACAGCCACATTCCCAATCCTTTTTATTTTTTATTTAGTGACAGAGTCTCAGTATGTTGCCCAGGCTGGCCTCAGACTTGAAATCCTCCTGCCACAGCTCCCTAGTAGCTAGAATTATAGACATGCACCACCATATCCAGCTTGATTATCTTATTTTTCTGATAGTTTCACTTGGCCTTTATAGAGCTTGGCTGATGTTTGGATTATATTTATTATTTATGATTCCAGATGTTTTGAACAGAGATAAGGATGAAGAACCAACTGTAAAACAAGAAATTGAAGAAATTGAGGAAGAAGTGGAGCCACAGGGTGTAATAGTTACAAGAATCAAAAGTGAAATTGACCAGGATCCCATGGGTAGAGAAACCTTTGAACTTGTTGGTAGGTTAGATAAACAGAGAGGGATCTTCTTATGGGAAATACCACGGGAATCTTTGACCCAGGAACAGAAAATATTCAGAGGAAACACTAACATTATCCATAAGAAACAAAACTCAGAAGAAAAATGCCATAAATGTGAAGAATGTGGAAAGGGTTTTGTCCGCAAGGCCCATTTCATTCAACATCAAAGGGTCCATACTGGTGAGAAACCTTTTCAATGCAATGAATGTGGGAAGAGTTTTAGTCGCAGTTCATTTGTTATTGAACATCAGAGAATTCACACTGGGGAAAGACCCTATGAGTGTAATTACTGTGGAAAAACCTTTAGTGTGAGCTCAACCCTTATTAGACATCAGAGAATCCACACTGGAGAAAGACCTTACCAGTGTAATCAGTGCAAACAGAGCTTCAGCCAGAGAAGGAGCCTTGTAAAACATCAAAGGATTCATACAGGTGAGAAACCCCATAAATGTAGTGACTGTGGGAAGGCCTTCAGTTGGAAGTCACACCTTATTGAGCATCAGAGAACTCACACTGGTGAGAAACCCTATCACTGTACCAAATGTAAGAAAAGCTTTAGCCGAAATTCTTTGCTCGTTGAACATCAGAGAATTCACACTGGGGAAAGACCTCATAAATGTGGTGAATGTGGGAAAGCCTTTAGATTAAGTACATACCTTATACAACACCAAAAAATCCACACTGGCGAGAAGCCTTTTCTTTGCATAGAATGTGGAAAAAGCTTCAGTCGGAGCTCATTCCTTATTGAACATCAGAGGATCCATACTGGTGAACGGCCTTATCAGTGCAAAGAGTGCGGGAAAAGTTTCAGTCAGCTTTGCAATCTTACTCGTCATCAGAGAATTCACACAGGAGACAAACCTCATAAATGTGAGGAATGTGGAAAAGCCTTTAGTAGAAGCTCAGGTCTTATTCAGCATCAGAGAATCCACACCAGGGAGAAGACTTATCCATACAGTGAAACTAAGGATACTTTTGATCCAAATTGCAGTCTTGTTATACAGCAGGAGGTCTACCCTAAGGAAAAATCTTACAAATGTGATGAATGTGGGAAAACTTTTAGTGTTAGTGCTCATCTTGTACAGCATCAAAGAATCCACACTGGTGAAAAGCCCTATCTGTGTACTGTTTGTGGGAAAAGCTTTAGTCGGAGTTCATTTCTCATAGAACATCAGAGAATCCATACTGGGGAGAGACCCTATCTTTGTAGACAGTGTGGCAAAAGCTTCAGTCAACTTTGTAATCTTATTCGACATCAGGGTGTTCACACAGGTAATAAGCCCCATAAATGTGAGGAATGTGGGAAGGCCTTTAGCCGGAACTCAGGTCTAATTCAACACCAGAGAATACACACAGGAGAGAAACCTTACAAGTGTGAGAAGTGTGACAAAAGTTTCAGTCAACAGCGCAGCCTTGTCAACCACCAGAAGATCCATGCAGAGGTGAAAACCCAAGAAACCCATGAATGTGATGCTTGCGGTGAAGCCTTTAATTGCCATATTTCTCTTATTCAGCATCAAAAATTGCATACTGCATGGTTGCAGTAAATGTAGAGAAATATGTAGGCTCAATTTAATTTGAGACTAGCTACCCAAGTGCAGTTTTAGTGTGCCTCAGTATGGGTCAGATTTTCTGATACAGCAAGTTGTCCTTGGTTTCAGGTTTCGAAAGATCCTGTGAATCGTGGACATATGCCCATAGGCTGTTGACTCCTAATTACTCTGTTTTCATGATCATGGACAAAGACTCACTAATTTATCTAAGTATCTTTTAACAAATCTTTCAGCAGAGAGGTTGAACCCAGGTATAGAACATGGAGGTGCTCGAAGGATAAAGTTGAATTAGTGCAAGGGAGCTGGGAGCAGCTGAGTTAGAAAACTGAGAATAATGATTCAGAGAATCTTTTGCCACCCTCTCATGGTGATCCTTTCAATTCCATTATGTTTGGCTGTGCATGCCAAAGCCTAGTGATTAGCATATGTAAGTTGTCAAAACAAGCCCAGATGTTTTTGAAACCAGTATACAAAGTTTTTGTCATTTAAGAAAGTTAATTGTTTGGCATGTGAATTAATGAAAGGCTGTTACAGTGCCTGGTTATTCCCAGATCAGTGAAGTGAGTTAATCATTAGGTTCACATGTAAAGATCATGTGAGTAATTAACAAACCTAGCCTAGCAAAGGTGTAACCAAGGAATCTTTGGGAGTGCCTTTTTTCCCACCAAGATGGGCCTAAAAGAGTGGAAGAAGATAACTTTTTTGTGCTATCCCATCTGTGAAAGATATTTGTAATACTATATGAATAAGCTTATTCCTGCACAACCAGGAGCATGTGAAAGTGTACATATTTTGATTACCAAGAATTGGAAATAAAAAGACCTGGAGTTTATGCTAGGAAGCTTGAGATATTTTGGTATTGCTTTGGGTTTTTCGTATCTAGATTTTGCATGCAATTTAAAAATTCTTATTTCTGATTCTAGGGCTTCCCCTAGTTAATGGTTGTTTTATAAACCTGTTAAGTCATCGTTTTAATCATTAAAACCAGTTTTGTTTTTTGCTTTGCGTAGGAGTTTTTTGTTCCTTTAGTGTAAAACCAGCCCTGTCAACTACCTTACTGTGTTTTTAAAATTAGAATCAAGGATTTGAAGGAACTCATTCTGCCTGTGGCTAGTTAACTTTTTCTAGATTAGGTCAAAATAAAGTTCTAAGTCCAGGTTCTTTAATTTCTGAATATAGAATTCCAAATTATCAGAACTCCCTAATTTTAACTTCCCAATAGTTTGAGCAAATACCCCTTTTTCTATACCACAGCCATTCTAAAAATCACTTCCAATCTTTCATCTTCTCATTGTGAATATCATGTGTTTATGATATGCATATAAATGCGGTCATTATACATGTAATAGATATATACCTATCTGTGCACTCTGTTATTCAAGTTAGGTACTTGTATTTATTTTATAGTTAAGATTTCAAAACAAGTACTTGTCACCCAATGGAAAGTATGAAAAATAACAAACTGCACATGATTCCACAGAATTATCCTCCTCTCCTGGACAGTCAATTTTCTTTATTTTATACCAGTGGTTCCCTGGCTGCTAATGAGATCTCATCCAATAATGAGATTTCTTTGACAGTATTTTTAAATAGTGCAAAGTGTTTTTATGGAAGGCATACTAAAACATTACTTTTTCACTGAAATTATAAGCCCTACCTGTTTATATTTACCTCATTGTAATTCTGGGCCATGGTTGTAAGAGATTGCCCTCCTAGAATTGCATAATTTTTAACGTCCTTGGGATATGAATCTGGAGTGACAAAACTGTAGCAGTGGACAATTCTTGACTATATGTACAATTTGTTGCTTTTTAAAAACAGCCAATGGCCAGGTGAGGTGGGAGGATCAGTTGCACCCAGGAGTTTTGAGATTAAACTGGGGTAGATGACAAGACCCATCTCCAAAAACAAATGAAACCAACCAAATAAGAAAAGAAAAACCAACTTTTTTTTTTAAGTGATTTTGTTTCCCAAGAAAATGATTGAAGAATGCAGAGACTAGAAAAGGAGGGAAGGAAAAAGTTAAGTCTTTCAAGAGGAATTGCTTGGGATGAGACTAAAAGATGAGTGAAGATAGCAAATAGTGTCTGTGAGGTAACTTGGTAGCTACAGAGTAGGATTGGAAGTCTTGGGGCTCAGGAATGGGAAGAGGAGGAAAGGCGGTGCTAATGAAGGCAGATCAATAGAGTTGTGCTAAGGGGAACTCTTCTCTGTTTTAACTCACAAGGTAATGTTGAGGTGAATGGGAGGGAAAAGATTTGGGACCATACTTCTTTACCTTTCTTAGGTTTGTGGGTCTTCCTCTCAAAAAACTGAACATGCAAAATAATGTTCAAGAACTTATGGTTGGGGCTGGAATTGTGGCTCAGTGGTAGAGCACTTGCCTGGCGCGTGTGAGGCCCTGGGTTCAATCCTCAGCAACACATAAAAATAAAGAAATAAAGATACTGTGTCCATCTACAACTAAAAAAAATATTAAAAAAAAAACTTATGGTTTCCATGTGAAGAAACTCAAAGGCCTTTATAGAACAGTTGACAGATTATGGCGCTTCAGTGAAGCCAGTGGGAATATGAGGAGACAGATTTCAGAAGTATTTATAAACAGTTGACAGTTGAAACAGAAAGGTATAGAAAAATAGAAGTTTAGAGTGGGTTTGGGTGGTTGATGCTCTTATCTACTAAAATGGGGTGGGGGACCACAATACAGGATGAGGTGATTGCTGAAGTTGTTTGAACTTGGTCTGTTGATCTGTCCATGAGACAGAAAAGACCTCGAGAGCCAATTGGAGATAAGGATATGTTGCTTACAGAAGAGATCCAGGCTATAAGTTGATTTAGGAATTCACCATAACTGGAAAGAGGCAGATTAAATTTCAAGGAAAGAATAAAACTGGAAAAGAAGTCCAGAGTGAAAATCCCAAGGACCACTCTTAGCAAATGTGTAAGATACAAAGGGATCTGAGGGAGGAACAGCAGAAGAATGGAAGGCCCAGCACGTAGTGATAACTGCTATTGGAAAGTGACCTGGAAGAGTTCTGCAGCAAGGCAGAGGGAGAGCCGAAGAGTGTCTTCTGAACTTGTCCATTAGAAAGTCAGTAATGAGTTTCTCTGAGACCACCTTCTAAAACAGGAAGAAAAAACATTTTCAGAGGGTTAAGTAGTATCTGGAGAGTATAGGTCATCAGCTCCTACATCTGCCAATTCAGACAAAAATTTTACTATAGTCAAGTGGTAAAAGTAAGAAAAACGTATCTTTGTAAAGCTAAAGTCGTTAAAGACCTTTATTATGCCCTTAAGATAAGTGCTTTTTATGAATAATAGTGATTGGGGGATACATTGTTTAATGTACATTTTAGTTGAAAAGCAAATGGCAACCCTTTATTTGTAATTCTTTTTATCCATGTTATTGGTCTGTAAAAAGAAATAAAATCAGATGACTAGACTGTGAAATAAAGAGGGCTACATCACACTATACTCCATCAATGTATACAATTTTTATTTGCCAATTAATAATTAAATTTAAAAAGAGGGTTGTAGATTGAGATTAAGGAAAAATGGATATTTTATGTTCTGAAAAGATAAGCAGTTGGAGAGTTGAGGATAAAGAAGATCAGGAGAACAACTGATTTACTGGATGAGCTAAAATGAATCCTAACATTAATGGTCCTAGCATTTGGAGACTGTCTTCCACCAATTTGGGAAAAAGGAGAGAGGACAGATTTAGTGTCTTGTTCAGGAGATGAAGAAATTGAATTCACCTGAGATGATCCATTTTTTAAAAAAAAGTTTGGAGAGTGAGGGAAGAAAAAGGGCTGGATGTGGTTTAGGATAGAGCTGGGGCCTTATCAAAATTAGAAGTTTGAAGGGGCAGCTGGGAATCATGTAAGAGGAAGGAAACAAAAACTTGGGGGGGGGGGGGGGCTTGGGGTTTTTTTTAGAGCTCAGCTGAAGTAGAAGACTATGAACTTGATGAAATTACTCAAATTCCTTCTGGGAATTAAGATGGAACAATTTTGAAAGGAAATTAGGGTTTAAGTAAATGAAACCAATTGTTGGTTAGCAGATAAAATTTTTATGTGAGCAGATATAAGGAGTCTGGTGGCAAAAAAAAAAACCAAAAAACGAACCACTGTAGTATTTCATTTATTTGTAATTTTTATTAGCAACACATTTGTCTGTCTTACTATGAGAGTATGTCATCAGCCAGTCTGGCCTAAACAGCATACCCAGTTGGGAGTAGTATTTGCTTGCAGAATAAATTTCAACTTTTTAAAATCTAGTTCAGATATTCCAATCATTTTAAAGTTACTGTTCCAAAACAGTGTCAAGTGCCTGTGGTGTTCCTTCTTTGCTTCCTTGAGAAGTGCATTGTGGTCTTGGTGGGGGTGTTTGGGGTTTTTTTTGTTTGTTTGTTTGTTTTTTAATTAAGGCCATTTCTTTAAGACAAGTGAACATGTTAAGTATCTGCCACATGCTATGTATTTTCTGTAAGTATAAAATGCCCAATTGCATTGACAGCCCTTTGTCCTCAAGGAGATTTACAGAATGAACAGTGTGCTACATGTAATACATACAGTAAAAAATTGGAGAAAAATCACCCAAATTTCCAAAACTCTTGAGTTTTGATGAGCTATACATTTTGCACAAATAAAATGTGGTGCGTGCCTCTGCCTGTGTTTCCTGTCCAGGAGCCATACTTTGAAGGACAGGTTTCTCAAGTCAATACAATGGCTGAGGCAAGCCTCCATATCACGTGACAGTCATTACATCCCTGGAAACAAGAGGTGTACTTTGATTTCTTTCGTAAATTCCCCAAGGAACAAACTAGGGCAGGATAAGAGTTGGAAGTGGCTGCAGAAATATGCCTTAAGTTTTAAGGTCTCAGGAAAGCAGCATGGCTTTCTCTTGACACCTGAGACCTTGAGCTATAGCCTAGCCCTGAATGTTTTAAACTGCCAGAATTTGTGCTATGTTTAGAACAGGCCCTACTTTTCATGTGCCATGGTATTTGAAGGGCTGTGTGTATAGGTGAGTCCCTTTTTGAAAACTTTGTGAAGATGAATTTTGAGCTTTTATTCGTCCCTAGTGCTTTGTCTTTTGGTGCAAGTAGACGCTATTAGGGTGGAAAATGACTGCTACATAAGGAGAGTTAATTGTTTTATCCAATCTGAAGATGCCATGTCTACTCACCCACCCCACTACAGACAGACCATACCTTGCTGAATTGTTAGAGACATTTACCTGGCTCTTATTTTCCTCCGGGTCCTCTACTTTCTGAAAGTAATTTTCAGGAAAACTTGTGTCATTGTTTTTTCCTTAAAAATCATCCATAGTTCTCTATTATCACTTCAAAAGTTTTCAAAATATCCTTTTCCATCCTACCACCCTCCCATGCTACTACACTTGGCCTCAACATTCTAAACTGATCTGCAATTCCCTCAAAAGATATAGTCTGTACTGTAGTCAGGACACAGTTCACATTCATTCCCACTTAAGTGACTACCATTCTTCAAGAACTGGCTGACAGGAAAAATATAACATTTATTTACAACTTATGTTTGTGGCATTGTATATTAACTATTGCTAGCCCTCCCAACCATACTGTTCTACAGAAACTGAGGCTCAGAGAGACTTTACCAAGTTCACATAACCTATAATTAACTGCCTGCAGCTCATTAGCCTGCCTCTATAAAGAATCCCTTCCCTTTGGATCTCAGCACCTAGACTGTGTCATCATAATTTAACACATTATTGTATGCCACTTTTTTCTTAACTGTATCCTTGTCTTCCTCGTCTCAATAGAGAGCATTTAAGGACCATGCGGTATCCTCACAGCACCAAGCATACAGTAGGTGCTGAATGAATATTTGTTGACTGATTTCTATGTATATTGATGTATACTGATGTCCAGTACAGAGTAGTTAGACTATTTCAAGAAGCCTAGGATAGACTGTTGCAGCCAGAAAATCATGTTCGTTTGAGTAATGGAAAAAGAGCTGTGACTGGCTGTGTTGAGCTTTACGTTACTCCTATCTCTTGTCCTTTCTAGAAATGGACTTAGGGACTTGTTAACATTGCATGAGCCCACCTCCCACCAGGGTCTATTGAACATGGGCAGTTTATCTGCTACTCTAGAAGTGTTGGCAGATACTGTACTAAGGAAAGGTCTCCAATTCATTATCTAAAAACCCTAAGACTATACGTGTTTGGGAAATCAGAATTTTTCAGGTTTTAAAGAGTAAATATAATGTTTATGTTATATATTACATAACCTATGCAGGACCTCAGGCAGCACCTACTATCAATCACACTAATATTTCTGCACCCCATCAAGTGGAATAATGATGATTTATAGCCTCATGTCAGATTTTGCCACTGAATAATTCCCTGCAAACTTACAAGAAGACTTGGTTTTCAGAGCTTTTGGGATATCATAAGGGATTGTGAACCTATTACTGAGATGTGTTGACTCATTTATTATCTCAACAATATGTGAAAATATACTTTTACTTATTTTGGAGATTAAGATACTGATCCGGGATTGGGGACATAGCTCAGTTGGTAGAGGCTTGCCCTGCATGCTCTGGGTTCAATTCCCAGCACCACAAAAAAAAAAAAAAAAAAAAAAAAAGATACTGAACCAAGGAAGGTTATTTGCACAAGGCACAAAGCTAATAAGTGGCAGAACCATTTGAATCTAGGCTAGCTCCAGAACCTGTGCTTTGAACTACCATGAGAACACCCTTTCAAGAGGACATCACACTGGCCCAAGTCTCACTAACTGGTTATGTGACTCTGGACAACTTCCTTCCTTAGCACACTAGAGCTGTTTCCTCTTCTATTGCTGTGAACAACATCTGAATGTCAGCAGGGGTCTTTTCCTTGAGAGGGCTAAATCAAATGGACCCATTCATTCTTTGCCTAAAGCCTGCCCCAAGATGTTTCTTAAGGCCCATATTCTCACTGTAACAGTTAGCTTCTGTCTCTGCTAAATTCATTCACCGTATGAATTGTTACAAATCATCTCAGTATCTTGCTTTTACAAAGCATAATGTACACTCATATGGGGAACTAAGCTCTTCATCCCAAGAAGACAAATAGTTTTGGATTACTTAAGAGTGTCTCTTCTTCAAAGTCCTTTAGTCACATCCCCTTAATTACATATTGCCCTAAGCATTTTCCAGTCTCCTTTTCCTTCTTTCCCTTTTCTTCCTTTTTTTCCGCTTATTTCTCTGCCCATTCCCTCCTTTTTCTCTCTCTCCCTCTTCAGAGCAAAAGCAATATCCTGTTTTTGTTCCTTCCAACATTGAGTCATTTTTTGTGATGTTGGCTCTTGATACATATACCCTCAAAGTATCATATTCTAGTGACTTAAAGTATTTTCTTATACATAGGCAGTCCCCTTTCCTTTTGTCGTCCTGTGATGTCTAACCCAAATGCCATCTCCTGCTTTGTTACACCCAGCCATCTGATTAGACTCTCCTCCCCAGTAACCCACCCCTAGTCAATGGCTTGTGTGTATCTTGTTGAGCTATGTAAGTTCATCTGGTATGCAGATATGGCTACCCTAAAGATGAAACTTCTCCTAATTCCTTTCTAAATCTAGTACCAGGTTTTATTTTTGGTATGTGTTCAATCACTCCTAGAATAAATCTGACAAAGTAGGTAAAGCTAGGAAACCACTAATATATTTACTTAGTGATCACAGAGTTAGTCAAAATTGAAATCTGAAGCTTCATAACACATATTATGTTGAATATAGGAAATTTTTGGATTTGAGATTTCAAAGTAACTAGAGTCCTTTAGTGGGAAAGAATATCAGACAGGAGTCACAGAAAATGCCTTGTATAAATCCTCATCCCCAGTGAAACAATTCAACCTTGAACAAGATATAAATAACTCAACATTTAGAAATTCATGCTCAACCTCTAAATGGGAATCTAAGAAGTGCCTTTACACCACAGGTTCAGTTATGTCTGGATAAATATATTAACTGTATGACCCTTGGCATGTGATTTAACTGCTTTGGGTTTGGTTTTATCATGTGTACAAGGAAAACTCTTGGCTAAATTTCCTCTGAAGAAGGACTGAATTACTTGAGTAAATTGTTTTTAGAAATGTAATGACAGGTATATAGCAATAAATAGTCAAATGTTATAGAGGGCACAAAATAAGTAAAAGTCACATTTCCTTTGCTTACTCCCTAGTCTTTCTCCTCAAGCCCCTTTGGACTAATTCTTTTTAGTCTAGATAGAATGGCTGTTTAAAAACTTTATTTATTCTAAGCCCTATCTTTTATCTTTGTAATGTTGAAGACAAGGAAGTTTTCTACCCTATTCTATATTTTAATTATAGATATGTGAATTTTGGTGGTTTATATTATTTCCTTTATCACCTTAAGAGACTTACAGCACTATTTCTTAACCCGTCAGTTTTACATAATATTCCTGTCTCCCTTTGCTTTCCTCGACTTCTTTGTATCCGTATATGCCCCACCTTCTGTCAGTTAAATTATTATTTCTGTATTGTCCAAAGTTATAATGTTCAAATTCTCTTTTGTAAGTATGATTTTCTTACATGCTTTTTCTATAGATTAATCCTGAGCATTGAAATTCAACACATTTTAATTATGTGAATATCATTTACGGCAAAACTAGAGAATGTGGTTGACCATGCAGAGGGAAATGTAGTCTCATGTCACTGACCTGGACACATGAAGAGCAATGTTCCAAACATCAAAGTCACATCTGTCACAAGTTACTGGAAATCACTCTGCATTTTAGTTGGCTTCATGCTATGAATGGATTTAATTTTTCAATATTCTCAAGCTTGAAATTTAGACTGGTAGTTCTCAAATTTGGCTGCACATTGGAATCACCAAGAGAGCTTTTAAAAATTTGATAATTTGAGGATTGCACTTCAAGAGTTTCTGATTTAATTGGGCTAAGGTGTAGCCTGAGCATCTACCATCTGACTCCAATGAGTAGCCAAAGCTGAGGACCCTGACCGTTAATGCCAGTCACGTCTAGTAGAGTCAAAGACAATGAAATACACTGAGTCTGTCAGCAACAATGGCAGAAAATCAAACTCAATACCAACTGAAGTGTTATAGAACATTTTATTTCTTTCTTTTTGGATTGCAACTGTCTCCTTCATAATCTACCAGTGCTAAGGTTTTTCATAAGATGCACTTCCCATTCAGTTTTTGAAGTATTTTACTCTGCAATTGTTATTTGGAAGGAAAACGGGTTTTCTTTAAAGAATGTTCTTTTCTTGGGTGAATACTCTGGATCATGGGAAACTAGAACTGTAAGGAAACTATTGAGTGAAAGTCATCAAATCTTTGATATTCATATTTATGTTTTAACAACTGATTTGGTTTCTCCCATGTCTAATATTTAGCATGTATTGTGTTTCCAGCAGTTCCAATCTAGTTTTGTCTAATTTCCAGGGTCGATTGAAAGAGTGTTCCCTGTCAGCTTTCCTTCCCAGACCCTTAGACGAGCTGGAGCCAGCTGGTGAGCGTCAGGGCCTAGTAGGTATAGCAGGCGGTGAAGAGTGACTGGGTAGAAGCAGCACCAGAGGAGCCCGTGTGAACATACTGTCCTTTGGCTGCCTGGCAGTTAGCCTGAAAAACAAGTATGAGAGAGGACTGAGTTAGAGGAAATGCAGCCCTGGACTTCACCACTCATTGGAAATCAGCTACACCTTTTTTCTCCTTACAGTGCTTCTGCTAAATATTGAGGCTGATGCCACCCCTTTCTTTCATGTTATCTTCCTTTTTGACCCAGTTTTCTGATAATTTCTTTGGTAAGTTTAGACTTGTGTCAGTTACTGGGAAAGCCTCTTCGTAGGACCAATCATACTGTGATGAGAGTACTAGAAATTAAAGCTGAGAAACTTCTCACTAGTATAGTATACTATAACAAAAGAAAGTGTTTACATCTTTTTCTGTATTCTACCAATATTTATCCACAAGAATATGTAAGTTTGATATAGTTGTTAGCATAGCATCATTTGATTCCTTGTGTACATTCTAATTAAAGGTAAATTCAGAATAATGAAACTTTAATAATAATAGTTGGTACCATTTCTTCTGTCAGTCACTGTTGCCATTGTCTGTTCTCTCCAGGACTCTCCAAGATTTGGATATCTTACATCATTGGTTTTCAAAGAGTCTTTCACGGACCATCAGCATCACTTAGGATCATGTTAGAAATGGAAACTAATTTCTAACATGGCATCACCCAAGACCTACTGATTTCAAAATTCAGTGGATGGGGCTCTACAGCCTGCATTTTAGCAAGCCCTTCGGGCCCTTAGGATGCACATTCAAGCTTGAGAACCACAGTCCTCAGTGATCAATTCAACTTCCCTTCCTCTCTGTGGATGCTTTTCTCACCATACTTTTCATGATCCCTCCATCCTGTGAGATCCACCTCCCCATCCCTCCCCATATGAGCATATCCATTCCCTGCCTTCTGTCATAAGGGCATCTTTATGCTTCTCTCCAGCTCCAAAGATGGTTTTTCAATTTTTTAGGTGCTTTCCTTTCCTCTAGGGCCTCCTCACCAAACTTCTAACTTGATTTCTTGCACAGACTCCCTTATGATTAGCAAAGAAATGAGCCTATCACTAAAATGAGGCATGCCTCTTTCTCTCTCTCACTACAAAATTACTTGTTTACTCTGCTACTTCCCATTCAAGTTTTTCTAAATCTTCTTGCAGGCCTTAGAACATCTTTAGGAAAAATTAGGAACTCAGCTAATGTGCTACAAACTCACTCTCATTTCAGTTGCATGTGTACCTTTCTTGATACTTAGCTATGTCTGGCTGTAATGTCTAGTCAGTTTCCTAGAAGATTCCTTTAACAACTTCTAAATTTCCCCACTGTCAGGAATGAAATCTCATTTCTTTTACATTTTCAGCAACTGCAATCAGTGATCAACTGCTACATCTCAACTCTACCAAGCTGACTCCAAACCTGTTCTCTTTCTTCTCTTTTGTCTTTCTTTTTGTTTGAAACCAATGATACCATCCATATTTAATACTTAGTATTATGCAGTCCTGTATTCTCTAAGTCCTTCTACTCTTAGTTATATCCATTCCCTAATGTTTCTCTTCTCGTTACTCCTTTTGGTTTACATTTAATTTAATTAACTAATTTATTTATTTTTTATTTACATTTTAAAAGGCCAAACTCTCCCCTATTTCACTAAACTCTCAGCTGCCTGAGAGCAATGGTTATGTCTGATTTGTTCACTCCAGTGAGTACTTGGCTCATAGAGGGCATTTTTAAAGTAATGGTTACTTGTTAACTAAAACCTTTATTCATTCATTCATTATTATTTGGTCCTCATTTCTCCTGATCACTTTTCCTGTCTTTTC
The DNA here is from genome assembly GCA_020662805.1 of Glaucomys volans. NCBI lineage: Eukaryota > Metazoa > Chordata > Mammalia > Rodentia > Sciuridae > Glaucomys > Glaucomys volans. The sequence continues at coordinate 57,611 of JAJEJO010002323.1, forward strand.
TAGACAAATTTCTTGAAGAGGCACCTTTCCTCTTTCTCTCTCTACTGAAAATGTTGAGGATCACTGATCTGCTCCTATATGCCAATCTCAGTGCCTTTCCTCAGTCTTTGTTTTGAATCTCTCTGCAGCATATAGTTACTGACCCTTAAAACTCTTTTTATTTGTTCCCAGAATCCTTGTTTCATCCTATTATATAATAGCTGATTTTCTTGGTGGCTTCTCTTGTTCATCTTCCTAAAATGAAAGGTGACTCAAGTTCAGAGTTTGGTGCTCTTATCTTCTTCCCTCTGCAATGCCTCTTTGAAACCAAAGAACCTTCAATCTACTGTCATCAGTGCTACTACCAGAATGAATAATTCAGAACTCTTTCTAGCCGCAATCTTCCTACTGAGCTCTCATACCACATTTTCAAATACCTATTAGGCACCACCTATAGAAACTTTCATTGCCTGGAGAAAATGATGCTCCACTATTGCAAGAACATAGTATCAACTTAATCAAGTAGATAAGGGGTAGAAGCATCTTACCAGGGCCCGCTTCATGAAAGCCTCCTGGGTTGCCTTCTTGTTTGCAGCCTTGCCACTCCAGGCAGCCAGTGCACTGGCCTGGAGGGCCCGTCCATAGGAGAAACTTAGTTTCCAGGGCTTTGGCAGTGGGCAAAGGTTGATAGCATTGAGATTAAGAGTAGCATCCTCTTCACTCATGCCACCAGACAAAAAGCAGATGCCTAGAAGCAAAGAAGCCACTCCACTGTATTAGACTCTGCTTATATACTCTGCTCAAGGTACAAAATGTAGTATCTTAATCTTTTCTCCACTTGATTTGCATGGAACTGGGTCAGGGAAATCAGTTTGCCTTTGCTGAAACTAGTTGGCTAAGCAGAAAATGAATTTAATAAATAAAAGGGGGCAATGAAATATTGAAGAAATAAATGGATGTGAGCCGTTGGACTGACTTAGGATACTTGGCATCATAGAATGGGAGGGCAAGTACTGGCTGTCTGTGAAACAGTGGAGGTCTGTTTCAGGGGTAGAAGCAGTTGCCACAATGAACCCAAATGCTGTGGCACTCATTCAAAGGCTGAGGGCTGAGACCTTGAGTTAGAGAAGAAAGAAAGACTTACCAGGAACAGCTGCAGGAACAGTGCGGTGGAGAGCTGTGACGGTGGCCATAGCCACTTGCTCTGGTGTATACTTCTTGGTGCAGGCATGTCCAGCAGTCACCATGTTAGGCTTTAGCAGGGTGCCCTCTAGGTAAACATGATGGTCATTCAGGGCCTTATAGACTGCAGCCAGGACCTGTAGGACAAGGGGACCACACAGGGGAAACCCAAAGTCAATTTTAGAGTCCCCTAACTGTAGCACTTTGATAGTACAAGGATGCAGAATGGAGGAACTCCATGTATTGCTTGGCAAGAGCTTTTCCATCAGCCTCCAGGCCTCATCTGGGCAAACGGTAGCCACTGAGCAGAACCAGGCTGACCTTCCCCACCATCTCTATTCCAGAGGTTCCACTGTGTGAACTATGTCATGGCTTTACTTCCTAGGGACCTTCCACTCGTTTCTTCCCATTATGCCCTTGGTCAATGTCATCCTTTAATAATAATATCCTGCCTTGATATAGCTAGTTGAGAGCATATAAACTGGCCTCCCCTCTCTATTCCCATAAAAGCTGAGTATAGACAGAAGTGCTTTCAAATATCATTTCAGTCCGCATAACTCTGTAAAGGAAGAAATTAAATTCAGGTGACATTATGTCTTTCACTTTCTCAGTGTATGAGAAAAATCACCCCCTTTCAGAACTACTATGACTAATTTAGAAAGTCAAACATGAACAACATGCTTTCTCAAAACATTTTCTCATGTTGGCCTTATTTTAAAATTTCTTAGTGTACACATAATGGAAGTGAAATCCAAAAGAGATGATATGACTTGCCCAACCAAGGTCCAATAGTGGGAAAGGGGATTCTCCAACCCAAGTCTTGGCGTGCAAATCTTTTCTTCTTCCATATACCAAAAAGTGAAGTGCTGATAAGCACCTCCTTACCTTTTCAATGTTACACAATGATTTTGAATGAAAGGCTATTTCAAATATAACTTGCTATATATAAATAACAACAATTACTTAAAAACAAGATTTTTCACTGGAATTGGATCTATATATTTAAGACCTACCTTCTCAGTTACATACTGGCAGTGTTCCAAGTCATGGTCTCCATCAGGAATTACCTCTGGCTCAACAATGGGTACCAGCCCATTCTAAAAAGGAAAATGGGGTGGAGAAGGGGATGGTTAAAAGTGAAGCTGTGGGCACTGTGATTGATCCCTTCCTTAGGAGTAGATTCAACAGATTCAATTGGTATAAACAAAATCCACCAGATTCATGAGTTAGAGGAGGTGAAAAGAAACTGATGGAGTATCTAGTGAGCATTTGTGGCTTAGGTAAAAAATAGCCATGAAGTTAAAGAAAAGGTTTTCAGGAATAGGATTAAAAAATAAATACAAACCCTTAATTTCTGTATCTTATTCCAGAGATTATTCTAGCTATCTTGGAACTGCCATCCTTTTAGGGCAGTTAAGTTTAAATTACTAAGAAAGATTCCTCTGGTATAAGTTAATTGAAGAATTCAAGCAGAGTTTACAGCTTTAATTGGAAATTTCCAGCTGCCTGTAACTTTAGTAACCCCAACACAGAACTCACAGAAGCAAATCAAACTTAACTTTGCCTTGGAAATACTTCAGCATGTGTTGGTTGGAAACTTTGGTATCAAGACACCATCCTCCTTGAAATTGTTTAGATTGGGACTAGATCTGAGCTATTGCCCTCTGGCTAGAGAGCTAAGAGAGTCATGTCTTGGATCAAAGACATTATGGATCAAAGACAAGCAAGTACCCTGGCCTCAAGAACCTATTGTTTTAAGAATTGGTTTATGGAGCTTTGGCAGAGGGCAGCAGTTGATGGCACTGGCCTTTGAGCTCCTTGCTTAGTGCAGCTTCTACCAGCTTATGGAACCAAATCTCTCCCTATTCACTTGGCTATAACAAAAGTAGTAAAAAATGCCACAGCATATGGTGAGGGAAGAGGAGGAACTACATGTGATTATAGTAAAATAGAAAAGAAAGGCTCTTAAGAAAGCTCTATTCTACTGGTTCAGCCCAGGAAAGGCAGAGCACCTGCTGACAGATGCTGGCGTAGCGGGCCAGGGCATTGGCATTTTCTTGGATAGCAAGGCTGGAGGGGCACTGGTCAGCAATCCTTAGCACGGCACGCCACTTCCCAAAGTCAACACCATCTTTCTTGTACTGAGCACAGCGCTCTGAGAGACCATCAAGCCCTGCAAGTCACAAAAGAGAGAATGGCTTCTTTGCATTCCTGTGCCTGATCTGTGGGACTACTGACAAAAGTGAAGTTCTCTCTTGGCTTAGTCTTCAGGCCACAGAGCTTGAGGACTGACAACACCCAGGCAAATAAGGTTTAATCACAATACTGGGCCACAAGACCTAGAACTAATGAATATGTTTTTGGTTTACATACTGGAACTCCACAAGTAGAACAGAGGTAGCTTATAGTTCATATTATACTCATTTTACAGATGTGAAAACTGAGGCTCCAAGTTAAGTCACTTTACCATACAGTTTGAACAGCTGGAAGTAACAGTTGTGATTCAAATTCTGCTTAACTAACCCAATGATGAGGTTAAGAATTGTCTACTTGGCAGTAAAGCACCTTGCAAAATTATCTATGTAGCCTGGGATGAAACAAGAATTCAAATCCCTGTGTATCTGATCTCAAAACTTGGGGACTTTCCTCTCTACTGCTCCTGGATTTCTCTTTAAAGATAATAGTTCCAGGTAGAGTGTCTTCTCTGTGCAACACATTGTGGTGACCACTTTGTGTACAATGTCTGATATAATCCCCACAATTACTCTGTGATGTAGATGTTGTTATCCCATTTAAAGGTAAGAGAACTGAAGCTCAGAGCATTTCAATGACTGACCCAAAATCACACAGATATTAAATGGAGGAACTGGTATCAAAAACCAGGTGTGAATGACTCTAAAATGTGGGTAATATTCATACTTCATTTTTCCTTGCTTCCTTCTTTAATCACTTTCATTTCTAGCCTATTTGAGGATGACTCAAATCAGTAGGTGATATTCTTACCTTGAATGGAGGTTTCTTTGTTTGTTCCTGCAAGGGGAGCACCTCCTTGGTCTAACTGTGGATACAAATAATTAACAACTAATTAACAGGTATTGAATGTCAGCAAAATGTAAAGCAAGGCTTCTAGTGCTATTCTCATCTTTCACAAACTAAGAAGTAAATTAGGAAGGTGTATAGCAGGAGTGGGGTTGGGAGAGAAACCCAGTTCAATCTACTGCAGAAGGGAAGTTCCTAAAAGGAACAAAGTGAGAATGTCAATCCTGACATTTATTGAGCACCTGCACCTACCAGGCACTGTGTTTGGAGAGGAGGGAAGCATGCAGCCTCTACTCTAAGCATCAAAAGAGCAGATGCTAGCAAACTCATTAGATAGTATGAGCAAAGTATGTTATCTCATGTGGTTCAGTTTTCTCACTTCATCTCTAAAATAAAGATAATAAATGAGTCTACTTCCAGAGGTTTCCCAGAGGATTAAATGAGTACTTGGAATTATAAGCACCCAATGAATGAATGCTAATTTTCACTGGAGAAATTCACAGGGTAATAGAATACCTAGTTAGAAGATAGAACAATAGGTACTTTAATATAAATAGCTACCATTAATCAAATAGTTATGTGATAGGAACTGTTTCAAAAACTCATTTCATCCTTATAAGAACTTTATGAGGTAGGTATATGAATACTCCCATTTTGAGAAATGAGGAAATATAGATGCAGAGAGATTAAGTACCTTGTAGAAAAAGCAACTGAAAGACAGGGCACTGGAAGAAAAGTCTAGGAGAGAAACTGGTTCTCTATGGGAAGAAGATGATGATAGGAAGATGAGAAATGAGATGCTGAGAATGCTGTGTGCTGGCCCTGCCCTCCCAGTGTGCTGAGAACTTGTCTGGGAAGAGGCAGGAGTGAGGTGTGAGTGCAAGTATTCACCTTGATGCCCACCACGATGCCCTTCTCCTTGAGGATGTTTCTGAACAGCTTTCCCTGGCTGTCCTTCTGGTAGAGGGTCTCGTGGAAAAGGATCACTCCCCCGATGCTCTGGTTGATGGAATTGTCCACAGTGAAGAGGATTTCTCGGAACTGCCTGCGGTTCTCCTCCGTGTTTTCCACCTTGATCCTCTGCAGGCGGTTTCCCATGGTGCCTGAGGGAGGTGGGCCAAAGGCAGCATAAGGAGCCAGCCAGGGCTTTCCTGTGGCCCCTCACCACACTCAGTGATCCCTACCAGGATGGAAAGCAAGACTCTCTTCTTAAATTCTGATCTTCAAAGCTCCTGCCTGAATTCTTATCTCCCAGGGAAAAGTTGCTAGTAAGCAGCTGTATGGGTTGGGCATGTAGGGGTCAAGTTGGAATCCACCTTTGGGACCAGGTGGATATGGAAGGCCCTTAGTCCTCTCTAGCCCTCCCCTGATCCAGTCCTCAAGCTCACTGAATGTATTTGCAGTGGAAGGAAAAAGGGGGAAGGTTCTTAATTTTAGTTTCTATCATTTGGGGTTAAGCTGTGCCAAGACTGCCACAGCTCTCTCCTGTGCCATCCCAGTACAGATGCAGATTCTACCCTGCAGAATCCTAACTGGGCTAACTTTAAACTGACTTCTCACTAGTAGCAGACAACTGCGTATCTGATCTCCCCCTGGTTACTGAGTTCCTGATCTTGCTACAGGCTAGATTTAAATGACCCTAGTAAGGGTCTTAAGATGGAGGGTTTAAGCCTCTTTGGCCATGGTTTTCCAGAATCTGCCTGCTGGAACTACAGGTTTCAAAAGATTTATGCTCACTGAATCTTCTGGTCCCTCTCATGTGTACCTAAACTTTTACTTCCTCAGAGGAAAAGGAGAATGATTATAAAGTCACTAAGTGTGGAAACATGAGTGTGCTGTTGCATGACATGACCATTTCTCACACTCACCTACAGATTCATCTGCAGCCAGGATGCCTTTTCCATTGGCAACGATGCGCTGGGCAATTTCAGAGAGCTCCTTCTTCTGTTCTGCAGTGAGGGCTGGAAATCGGTGGGCCATGGTGACAGGCCTAGAGAAAGAGTGAAAGAGAGCCATGCACAAAATGTGGGTGCTCAGATGGGTTGTGACCAAGATGGTCTGCTCAGATGAGCTTTACAGTCCCCTCTGACCTTTCTGGCACATTTCCACAGCTGGATAAACAAGTAAGTTTTTCCCCCTTTGCCTAAGTAGTTCCAAATAGTCATAATGAATGAAGGTAGGATGCCAAATGCTCATGGTGATCCTAAATAGGATGCTTTCCAGGAGACCTGGAGGTCACTGATTCTGACGCTGAACCAGCTAATCAGTGACTCACTAAACCCTGACAAATAGAGGAAACTTCATCAATGGACTAGCTCTCTGTTCTGTGGATTTCTGGTGCCATGGTAACCTTTAGACCAAGGTGCAATTTTTCCTTCTCAGTTTAATTATTTGCACAAAGGAGTTGAAAATTGCCGAAAAAAAAAATGTTTCCTTAATGAAAGGAAAGGGAAAAATAGCACAATAACAATTAAAAGTTACCAGTCATTGCCGATCATTCTGCTAATTGGTTGACATATAATTTAGTCCTCACAGTAATCCCAGAGAGCAGTTAGGCTCTTTCCCTTTTTCACTTAATAGACTAGGAAATAATAAGAGAGTTTCAATTATTTGTCTAAGCACCAACACACAATAAGGCACAAAATTGAGAAAAGAGATGTTATTCCCATCTATTCAAGGGGAAAAGTGAGAATGGGGAAAGGAATTGGACTTGGGATGGGTCCTGATGTCCTGATGACAACCCCAGAGTACCTTAGGCTGTGAATCATAGCCATTAGACATCACAGACATGAGCAATTCATAAGGGTCTGACACATTCGTACAGCAAGTTAGAGTTTGTAGATAAGACAGACCTGTGCTCAAGGACCAGTTCTGCTCTACCATTTCTAGCTGGGATTTGGGCAAGTCAGTAACTTCTCTCAGGTTACTATGAATTAAATGATGATAATATCTACTCTGGTCATCTTATTGCCAAGTGGCTCCATGCAACCTATAGGTACCCTGCTCATCATAGTTGCTCAAAATGTATTTGTCAAATTGCATAATAAATACGAAGGTGCTTTATGTAGCATTATGAAAGAACACGGTGTTACTATTTATCTCTTTTTGAACTTTAAAAAAAATAATCAACTAAAGGGCCTCCATGTTTCTATTTATTACAAGTTGTTTTCCCCATTTTGGGTTTGCTGACTCAACCAAATAACAGAAAAAGTCAAGTCCAACTCATACTGTTTGCAGGAAGTTAAGCTTATGCAGAGGGATTAAAGGTCTATACCACATCAGCACAAATGTTGCCTCTCTGTTAATCATAAAACAGGGTCACAGGCCAATGTTCACTGCCAGGAGACAGAAGGCTGGCCAGGAATGGATAATGAGAATCAATTATTACTGTGCCCCTGAGCCTCTGATCACAGAGGTTTCATGCCAACTGTTTTTTAAAAAAGCAATGAAAAGTTGTTCATGTTATATTAACTGAAAAAAACAAATTTCAGAGAACTATGTAATGTATATTATCACCCTTTTTTTTAATTAAAAAAGCATATTCACATACTATTTGTAGGACTATATATATAAACAGTAACATTCTGGCGTTACCTCTTGGGAATGGGATAGGATGGGGAGACCCTGATATTTCACTTTATACATCCTATAATGTTTGATGTCTTAATGAGCAGGTATGTAAATATATGTACACACACACACACACACACACATAAACCCAAATCTGGCTGAAGCTTGTGAATATTAACATATATGAACAGAGAGTAACTACAGAAGACCTCAGAGAAATATTTGCATCAATCCTACCACTTTAGAGATGAGGCCAGGAAACTGAGACCCAGGCCCATTATGTCTGTCTGATGCCCCTTCTGAATTGTGATGTTCTAGAATTGCAAGTCACAGCCTACTGGCTTATGACTCAGATTCTGATTTCGAGTCCTTCTTCAGTCAAATTGTCAATAATATCCTACAGTGTGTTTCTTTCTGTCTTCCGAAAGAAGTTCCAGGAAATAGTCATTTGTAAAATATGAATATTTAAGTCCCAGAGAATTATAAGACAGCAGAATCCAATTGCTTCTGTACAAGGTAGATGGGTTTCTAAGAATATGAACACTGAGCGGGAGCATGTCGTTCATTGAAAGCTTATGATTGCTAAGCACGGAACGCAGCACTCTCATGCACAGATGCATGAAGATGTCCACAGCTTTGTTATCCACCCCAGTGCCAGAGAGACAGGTGCAGTGAGATGATCTAGGACAGCCCTGGGACAACCTGATCCCCAGTCTTTGAACAGCCCAGAAAGAGATCTGAGTGTTGCTCTTTCCACTGAACTGGCATCTAAACCAAAGTAACTCTCAGATTTCCAGCAACTACTCCATTCCCTGCCCTAGCACCTCTGACCCTAACCTGGGTGTTCACAGATTTGCCTTGGCTACAGCGATAAATACCACAGCTGCAGAACTCAAGCCACTGCTGCATCCAAACTGGCAACTAGAGCCCCAGGTAACTTTAAAGAGAAGCTTGTGAAAAAGATAACATATTCTCATAACATGCCTATTTTTCAGAGAGTAGAGCAAATGTACTAAAATAAATCAGAGTCTTCACATTGTCTGGTGCCAGAGAGAAATGTGACCGAAAGCATCAAGTGAGCAGAGGACTTGAACATCCATAATCGCAGAATGACCATGCCCAGTGAAGTTTCCAACCCTGTTGTTTCTTCATTTGAGCAGTGGGTGAAGGCAAAGAGCAAAACACTCCAAGGGCTCATTTTGGTCACAAAGAAACTTCAGTGCTAGTATCAGTACATGTGGGAAGAGAATGTAGAAAATGACATAAGGCAATACATATGTAAATAACTCACTGAAATAAGGAGTTGTAATAAAAGGAAAGTAGAAATGAACAGGAACCACAAAACTGACTAGACTCTAATAAAATAGAAATGTTTAAGTAAATTTCCCAGACTACAGACTCACAAGTGCCTCACACAGGTAATGAGATAACTGGCAATCAATCTGGACCATTTGGCCACTTGAGGAAAAGTGCAATGAGTGTGTGTGCTGAGAGAGCACGCTGTGATTTCAGCACCTCCACCAAGCGTCACCAGCCTTTTACAGTAAACAAAGGCAAGCAGGCCTTCCCCTGCATGCTCAGGGCTATCATGAACCCTTTATTCACTGGTGCTGTCCCGATATTGAAAGGAAGTTCTTTTACTTACTTTTTGAGAGAGAAGAGTCCTCTGAGATATCAGAAGCTGTGGGTGAGGTTGCAGCTGTCTAGTAGGACGATCTTTGGATACACACAGTTTTTATATACTTCTCATCAGTCTTTTTTTTTTTTTTCCTTTAACTTTTGTCCTCCCCTTCCTACCTTGGCCTGGTAGGGAGGTGTTTATTCAGTAGCTCTGATTGGTTCATAATCAACCAATCCGTCTAATCATGTTCACACCCTCCTTAGGCTCAGGGAATGTTAAAGCTACAAAGGCTGACTTTAGAACACATGGTTCCTGATCAATACCTTACATTTCACAGGTGAGGAAACTGAGGAATGGTGGACTCTGAGAGGCCCCTAAATTACACAGCTAGAGAATGACTGAGCTCTAGGGTCCATCAAGGGATCCTGGGAAGAATTCTTATTAGTTAAGCTCTAGTACTTACTAAAAACATGACCATGATCAAGGTATGTATGTATTTTTTTATTTTGCTACTCTGAGCTTTAATTTCCTCCTCTGCAAAGTAGAATTTCTCCTTCACAGGAGCATTGAGTTTATGAAATACTGCATACAGTAGACATTCAAGAATCATTATTTCCAAATTAGATAAGCAATGCTATATTTTCATTATTTGTCTTCAATGCTTCACTAGTGGCCAGTTCCAATAACTTATTCTATAATTTATAATTAAATTTGAATCATCATTCACTGGAAGAAATAGATTCTGAATTTTGAATTCCCTACATATAGATTTTGTTTTAATGGAAAATAAAATTCAAATGTCTTATTTTAAGAATATCATCTTTTCCCATCCTATCCAGTCTTCCCATCCTATCAGCAGGGCTCCTTGATGGACGATAGCCAGAAGCTACCATCTTTTACATCTTTCTCATTTTCTTTCAACATTTCTACTTTTGTCTTCAAAGTTGGTAAAAACCAGAAGGAAAGTCAAACTGTTGGATCAAAGCCATCAGCGCTCCCAAATGCAGCACTAACTACCAGCTCATTCTACAAAATTTTTTTCCCAGCATTAAACCAAAATTTAATTCTTGAAAAAGTAAGTAAAAATATCAAATGTTTTCTAAGGCAAATAAAAGGGAGAAATTTGAAAAATAATACAATGGCCATAATTACAGGAAAATATAAATTCTCTGGAATATGTTCCTTTAGAATAACTCATAAAATGGAAAACAAAAGAAAACATAACCAAAGTGGTTGATGGTGCAGAGCAAAATATGAACAGTAGAATCTATTTGGTGAAAGAGTGAAACACCAATAAAATGAAGGGAAAAGAAGCAGGAGAATTAGATTTTCCAAACACAGTTAAGGCTCAGTTCTTAAAGTAGGAAGTGCTAGACATTGCATGTGATTACCAAAGGAACCTGGAGTATCACAAAACTGGAGCTCATTTGGTGAGGGAGATTTTAACCAAGGCTGTCCTGAGGATATCAGAGGGTAGACCAGGCGAAGTTCTCATCAGCCACCTTGACTTCATTTTGGGATTTCCCCCCATCTCCACCTGGTGCTCATTCAAGAATATGGTACTTGATTCTTGAGACCAACGTGACCTCATCTGGAGACATATGGATTTTGTTAAAAAAGAATGGAGGAAGAAGAGGCAGATGGTGATGAAGAATGGAGAGTGAGTGTAGTGATAGCCTTTGGGGGTCAAAGCTGGGGTAGTCAGAACTGTGGCTAAAAGAACCTGCTGAAAGATGCAGGTATTCTTGTTACAACAATGACAATCACCATAGCTCTCTTTTATCTTTTAAGGCTCTGTGGTGCACCTGGTTCCTTTTCTACATGAACTTGATACCTCTCTGAGGAAAAGTTTGTTACTCCAGATTTATGCACAGACATAATTTTGGTTCACAGAGGGCAAATAATTTGTCTGGAGTCGCAGAACAGTTATGTTCAGACTACGTCTTGCTCCAAGTCATTGGTCTAAAGCAGACCTGTTTACATTTTAGTGAACACAGATGGTATAGATCAGTCTTTTTCCTGTCTCCCTCTTGGCAGTTTATAACCTTGGACATTCAACCTGCATTAATCACAGTGGAATGACTTACGTGGGCAGACCTAGTTGTCCCTGGCCATGCTGGGCGTAGTTTCACGTGAACAGCAGACTGGCCAGGCACGTCAGAGGAGCATGAGGACACCTGGCCCTGAGCAGTACCATACTGCCTGCTGCTGCTTCTCTGGCATCAGCATTTGCCCACCTCCAGGGCTTGATGTGCTGCTGAAACTCAAAGTTCAGGAAAGCAAAGCTAAGGGCTTACTGGACCTTAGAAAAACAAGGACTCCAAGCAGAATGGATTATTTATTTATGTATTTATTTATTTTTTTGGTTGGAGTTGTTTTAAAAAGCCTCCTAACCCTGTAAAATGGTCAAGATTGAAATACCATGAAACTTGGAGCCTGTGAAACATAAGGGAATTTCCCAACCTTTTCCCTCTTTTTTAGCAGTACTGGGGGTTGAACCCAGGGCCTCCTGCATGCTAGGTAAGTGTTCTACCATTGAGCTACATCCCCAGCCAACTCCTCATCTTTTTGGTTCATAGTTTCACTATCTGTTAAACAGGCTAGTAATGCCTCCACCAGAAACAGATTGTGAAGCATGAAGGAAATAACATTAGTGGTCTAGCATAGAGTAGATTTTCATGAAAAAGGTAAATATAATCACATCTTTGATTTAGAGATCTCCAAATTATTGATTATTTTAAGAAGCAGTACACTGATGTCAATCATAATCATTACTGTCAATACCTCCAACAACTGCCAATTTATTCTCCACACTGTCCTATTTCCCATTCCAAGTACTTCTGGTTTGAATGTAACACATAAACTAATCATCAGCTCACAGAGTTAAATGTATTCATGAACAGAGCACAAGGTGTGAGATGAGAGACAAATTTGATTATGTAAGTTAATTTCATGTATCATAGAGTTATACTCACTATAGGATTAATGATATTATTAGAAAGAACTTTCATAAAATGAAGCTCCCACCACAATGCAACTTAAAGAATCATGGCTGGAATTTTAAAATATTTTCCCCAATCTGTGATACAGATATTTTGTTTTTGAATTGCACTCTGATTTGGTGTTTGGGATGGTTTTATAACTCTGAAATCAGCAGTCATGATATTGATTACGGAGATAGGACTAATGTTATCTCAGCATAGTTGACAAAATCTTTCCTGAACTTCTGTGTGTAGTGTTTTGGTAGTTGTAGAGACTTTGTAGAGGATATATTTTGTGGAGAATATAAAATGAGTAAGAGTGACTGAATCTTAGAACACTTCACACATCATGACTGGAGAAACAGTATTGAGGTCACGAATCAAATCACACCAAACCAATGAGTACAAAAAGTAGGAAAAGGTGGTTGTGGTGGTTGTGTTGGCATCACTGCAGTGTTCATGGATGACTCTGGAGTAACATGAAAGACTGACCTAATAAAAGCATATTCCAGAGTTTTGCGTGTCCAGTGCGTGCTTCATATCAGTTGCTTCAGCTCATCTGTAAGACCCCAGAGGAAGGGCCAACAATGTTTCACCACTGTCTGCTCAACTTCTAGACCCGTGTCTGGAGTACAGTAGGTTACCAATCAATTTTTGTTGAATAAGTGAATTAATAAATACATTAATGCATTAATATAAATCTCAAAAAGTCCTTAGTAACTGGCTTATAATTAATACCTCTGTGATCTTTGAAATTATTAACAAGTAGAATATAACCTCTGCTTTCTTCTAAAACTATACTAGAAGTCATTGCTCATGTGGAATTTCATGGGAATCCAGGTTGTAGTTCCCTTGCAATGTTACACCAGAACCTAGTTCCCCACTAGGTGGGGAATACCACATTTTGTTCATCCATTCAACAGCCAATGGACCCTTGGGCTGCTTCCATCTTTTAGCTATTGTGAATAATGATATCATGAACATGAATGTACAATTTTTTAAAAACCCTGCTTTCAATTATTTTATTAATATATCAGCTTCATTAAACTAGAACCACATACCATACAATTCACCCATTTTTAAAGGCTCAGAATTGGAGTGTATAGTCTTAAGGCACCATGATGAAGCTCTTCAATTCATGGGAATTGAAGAGTCAGGATTCACCTTCCATTTCTTCATGGCAAATTTTCAGACACTCTTCATTGCTAGAAAATCTGAACTCTGTGCATTCTATGAGTAGGGTGACTGTGTAATTCATTATCCAAGGTAAGTGAATGTGAGAACTTTCATATTCTAGGACTTAGAAATATCACCTCCCTTGGTACTAGAGAGTAAAACTAGAACTTGAAATGGAGAAAGAACTTTGACAAAAAGGGGCCATGTCTACACAATGCAACTGGAAGGATCATGTCTAGAACTTAAAGTTATCTTTTTCAATCTATGATTTGGGTATTTCCTTGTTTATTATACCCTGCTTTGGTGTTTGGAATGTTTTTAAGACTCTGAAATCAGTAGTCATTATTCATCAAGAATTCATTTATCAAGAATTTAAGGTTTTCCTTAACTGAGGAAATGAGTAGATGAAGTTAAGATGCTGCGGAAGCAGAGTCATTAGTAAACAATTTCAGAATTACTGAGAACCCAGCATTTATGTGTCGGGAAATAGTTACACTGTGGTCCTCAGTGGCCACCAATCCCCATGTTCCCATGTCCCCTCACATTGGGTTATTTACCATCTCCTCAGTGTTTTCTCTTTGCCTTTTGCTCAATCATCTCAAAGTCCAATTTTCCCCTCACTATCTAATCTGGTTGTTGGTTACTTATGTCATTTATAACCCCCAGTCTAATATTTCTTTCACTGTTCCTTATCTCTTTGGTAAAACTGTTGGCCTTTAGCTGGAAAAGCATTGTGTGCAAGAGGAAAAATCTCCAGATGAGGAAACATGAGGTCTGAGTGCTGGGTCCAGTTCTGCTCCTGACCAGCCACAGACCTGGAAGAATCCCCTCCTTCCAGCCTCCCTTCTGTGGTGTGTACAGTGGGCCTAGTAATCCAGCTCTCCTGTGTTGCTGCATTGCTCAAATGATGGCATCTGAATGCGTGCTTTGAAAACTGTGTATCCCTACATTATTGCAGAGTCACTTCATGTTACTTCACAGAAACAGACATTCCACTGCTCCTGCAACATGTGTGCGCACACACACACACACACACACACACACACAGAATTTCAGAATCAGGAAACAAGATTCTGGCCCTAACTCTACCCTTCATAACTAGATGGCATTGCTTAGGAGGGGCCATTGCCATTTGTTTAGCACCCCCTCTTTACAGGGCACTTCCCACACAATACACCGCTAATCCCCATTTATCAGCAGGGTAGGCATTGCTTTGGAGAGGAGGGCAATGATCTGATATCTTGCCCAAAGTCATGCCATTAGTAAGCAGGGCAGGGACCAAAATACAGGTCTATGAGTATAAGGTTCTCCACAAGCTTTGAACTTCTTATCTATGTGAAGGAAGGGTCTCTTCATGTTGTGATATTCTATGATATTTCCCCCTAAAATTGCATGTTTTGAAACATAGTTGTCCTGGAGCAAGGGAAATAGTTTAAGATAAAATCATAAGAAACTTCAACTGTAAATTATTTTCTCTTAGAAAGTATTGTTGCTATGGATTATGAGTTAATTCTTACCTAGAAATCTTCAAAACATTGACATGCATGGAAGAGACAGGAGGGTTCTAGCCCCCTGCCTCATTTCCCCTTATTTTTCAGGTTCGCTTCATCCCACCTCAGCACTCTTCAGGAATGAAGAGGGCCAGCTAGAGTTGATCCAGAACTATAAGTTTGGGTAAAAGCTCAGACTGCCCAGGGGCCAGTAGCTTAAGCAGATGGTAGACCAGTCAACTGGCAGTGGCCACCTTTGTGCCACCTTCTCTCCCACCAAATAAAGAACAGGGCTGCTCAGCCTCCCCAGTTATTGACGGTCCACCCATAAATTTTCTTGATGAGTCAATATAACAGTCATTAAGAATTTAGACTTTAAGTTCAGATAGAACTTGTTTCTAAATCCAGTTCTGAGCCTTCTTGCTATGACACTTCGGAAAAATTCTGTAATTTTTTCTGAGCCTGATTAGTAAAAGGATAAAGCTAAAAATTACTTCACATCATTGTTAGAGGATTGGGTTGAAAATTGAATAATAGGGTTGTTGTTAATAATGTTGGCCACAGGTAAGTACTGTGAAAAGAGCAGGTGTTGTCCATTGTCATTATTCCTTCTCTCCACATTCGCCAAGTTCCCTTTTTCCTCTTTGCCACCAAAGATAAGTCATTTCAAAATGTTGACTCCCACATACCCAACCTCATTATCTCCTGTATCATTCATCCAGAATCTTCCCATCTCACTCTTACTTACAAAATATTTCTCCCTCTAATATATAGAAAATAAAACTGAATCCAGAGTCCATCCCAAAGTCGTATACACACACCCATGAAGAGGTATCCCCCTCTTGAGGGGGATACAATCGATACACAAAAGGTGACAGAGACAGGTGGAAGCAGGTCTGAGAAATATATTAAAGGGGAATGAAGGAAGGAATGCCAAGATAAGGCCATGCACCCATGCCTCTGAGTCAGGAGCAGAGTGAGTGACAGGGAGGGCCAGCCTGCCAGGCAGGCATTCAGGTTCACTTCACTAGCCCTGTGTCACATGGTTCAAGGTGCATGGCGGGACTGCGTGGAGACAGCATGTCCTCTCTGCAGCACACCAAACCCCAGGCATGCTAACACCCGCCTTGGGCTGACACATGGAGGTGTAAGTAAGAGTCTGGAACAAGTTATCTCCCTGGCAGGGAGCCCGGGGAGCTTTGCTTCAAATTACTGACCTCCCAGCAGGAGGCTGCATGTGGAATGCTCATGATCAAGTGGCAGAAGACCTGGCGTGGAAGGTGGGGTGGGAAAGGAGGGAGGAGTCACTCTCTTTTAATTTTTATCTATTTCCAACCCTGGTCCTGCCCTCTTCTGCTACTCTCTTTGGTGGCTCTTCTTTGAGTCAGTTGCCAAGCAAGAATAGGGTCCCTTTGATTCCAGGGAGGAATGTAAAAGCCACACTTTTAAAAGTGGAAAGAAGACTAATCCCAGGCACTTGGGAGTCTGAGGCAAGAGGATCAAAAGTTTGAGACCAGGTTTTGCAACTTCTCTCAAAACAACAACAATCCAACAATAACAAAAACAACAAAAAATGTAGCTCAGTATTCAGTGGTAGCTCAGTGGGGAAGCACCCCTGGGTTCCATATCCAGCACTGCCAAAAAGAAAAAAAAAAAAAAAAGCAGGAGGTGGGGAATAAAAAAGCGATCACATCTTGAAAAATAATTATATTTCGGAGCCTTCTCTTATTAGAGCTCTTACTGTGTGAAAGCAAATTTGCCAGTCATTTCTCATTGCCCTCTCCCCTCCCCGTCCCTTTCTGAAAACCTTCTTCCTCAGGATGCTTATTTCCCCTTGTCCTCCCTGAGGGAAGCTGTGAGGAAGCTGCCTGCAATGGTTCTGCAAAAGCCATGGTCCCATTGACACAGGTCTGGCAGGGAAGAGAAGGCATGATCACAAATAAGTACATAGTTCAGAGCTAGCTGGGCTCTCCCTGCCCTTTTAGATCCAGATAAGATTGGTTCAACCCTCCATCCAAGGACCTACAGAAAGTCCAGTACCTTCCCCCAGTTTGGGGGAAATTTCCAGTGGCTGGTGTTGTTACTGAGATCACTCTGGTTCAGAGCTTCTCATTTCACCTAATCAGTTGAATCCAATTCATGGGTCATCACCCTGTCCCAGCATTCCTACCCTGTCCTTGCCATAATGGGAACCTTGAGCCCTTCATTTGATTTCTACAAAAAAAGCAAGAAAAATATGCAATTTCATTAGCACAAAGCCTTTGTGTGGACATAAAGATTTTCAGAGAGGAGAAGGTATTACATGGTGGGAATAAAGTAATTTAAAATTAAGCATTAGTCATCTACATCCCTGAAAGTCCTTTATTCTGTCTACTGCTGCAAATTCTACATCTCTTCTCTCCCCTCACATCTCTCCTCCTCCCCTCTTCCCATGTATATTTCCTTTACAGATCAAAAATTGCTTTTTCTCTACTAGGTGGTATGCCCCAGCTGGGCAACTTACATCAGGGAGGGCCATTGACTTGGCTAGCAAGACACTCACAGAAACCTTGAGATTTCCTTTCACGCATCCCACCAGTCTTAAAAGGCACCTTTGGTATTACAGCACAATTTTCGTTTTTCTTTTAAGCTTATCCCAAGGTTGTATGGGGAGGACCACAGGAAACATGAGGGAGAGCTTTGTAAGTTTGTGAGTTCAGAGGAAAGGTAGTCTCTGAGACTGTTAGGAAGAATGAAAGTGAGGAATCTGTGAACAGCATTGGGAGTGTGCTGAATATTTCCTGCACTGAGATAGAACTTGCAGGTGTTTGTGTGGTGGCGGGGGAAGGGGAGGGATAGGCGGAAAGGAGAATGCAGATGGATGCAGAGCTGTGGTGAGGGGATGTCTTTTTCCTCCCTTGGTGTCTGTTTCCTCCCTAGCCACTTTGCTCTGTGACTGAGGCTGGAACAGAACCAGGAAACACCAGAAAAGAATTAACAATGGACAGACATTCCTCTATACGCAGATGATGTAATTTCATTTTCTTAGCTAGACATGACCAGAAGTCACACATTAAAGGTAGCAGCAAGAGGAGCTACGTAACTTGTGGGGGCAGTGCAAAATGAAAATGTGGGGCTCTGGTTCCAAAAGGAGAAAGGTAGCAAAATTAGCTGGGTGCAGTGGCACTAGCCCGTATCTTAGTGACTTGGGAGGCTGAGGCGGGAGGATCACAAGTTTGAAGCCAGCCTCAGCAACTCAAGGAGACCGTGTCTCAAAATAAAAAGTAAAAAGGATTGGGGTTGTGACTCAGTTGTGGAGATCCCGTAGATTCAATCTCCAGTACATCAAAGAAAAAGTAGTAAAATATAAAGTTTTTTTTTCTTCCATAGTATCTCTTTTGATTTCTCATGGTACTTTTTATTGGTGTTTAATATTAAGAAAGCTTAAAATTTGAATCATTAGTATGAATTTTTGCCACTTATCTCTATATCACATTATGCTAAATTTTGAATACAAATATAGGAACATTTAACCTGTGTGTGGGATCACAAAAAAGATACAACTTATGTTTTGTAGTTCCCACGTGCATATGTATTTCATTCTTATCAGGTGCATAGAAATGCTGCATAAAACTCAGCATCTTTATTTCACTTCTTGATAACACGTATTCTCTCTCGCATGCTCTACCTTCCACTTACTGATGAGTAAAGTACTAAGAGGAAAAGGAAGTGCAGGCTGCTTTTTCTTCCCCCCCTCCCCCAGTGTTATCCTTTTCAAGTTAGGTGGCTAATACAAGAAAATGACACAGAGAAGAAAAGATGAGAAGGGTTCCTTTGTTGTTGATGGTTGTCCATTTTTCTTTTCTTTTTTTTTTTTTTGTCCATGTTTCTTATCACATCATGGCTTTCTTTCTGGAACAGAAGCAAGATCTGGTTTGAATGGAAAGCTTGGCCTTTCCAGATTGTTGGTATTCTCCCTGCAATCCTTTCCTTGAGACACTCCTGTGCTCCCATGCGTCAAGGGTCCTCTGCAAGTCTGCTCACAGAGCAGAGTCAACACCATGTGCAAACACGCATGCTGTGCAATCCATTGTCTTGTTGGATTTTACTTATAACACAAGCTCAAATATTAAAATCACTAAGACTTTCAAGATGGCAACAGCAAGCCTTGAACCCTTCTGAGTGTGGGGCCCTGTGTGACTGCATAGGTCAAACACCCATAAAACCAGCAGAGAGCAGAGCCCTAGACTGCCTGCCTACTGGGTGTTTCATGAGGTTGAAATACATTTCTATCTAAAAATGTTGCATTTTGAGGCCTTTGCTACATTTTACTTCCTGACTGATGTCAACACTTTTCGTTCTCAAAACACATTGCCAGATTGCATTAACAAGAGAGAATATCTTTCTATTTAGTTAACACTCCCATCAGCTGTGTATGACTATGTATGTTTTGTAGTTCCCATGTGCATGTGTATGAAACGTGCATATGAAATACATATGCACGTGGGAACTACAAAACATACATACTCTTGCTGTTGTCTTCATAGTGATATTTCACTAGCTCCTCTAACTTAAAATGACCCAAACTCATTTCCCTTCCTACACCAAATGTAGATATAAAACAACCAACATTTAATTAGCTTTAAACATGTACCAAACATTTTATATTCTTATTTAGGAGTTATATCATATTCACTACCATTTTCCAGATGAGGAAATGGAAGCTTAGAGAGTGTAAGCTGAAACATGATCACTGTATTTATGACCCCTAAGTCTATGTAATTAATCCCTTCTCTTTCCTCAACCTTTCTAGGATTACAAGATAATTTCTGAAACAATGGCTGTGAAATGATTGTGAAAAGAAAGATCTTCCTTTGATCTTTCGGCAAAGCAGTGTCTCTAATCAATCCAGGACCCTGGTGTCCTATCAGATCACTTTGGTATATGATCCCTACCATTGCCAACAATTATATTAAAAACCAGTTTGTTCAGCCAGAAGAGTGTCTTAGAGAAGCAGTGGTCCTTTATCCCTTACTGACCTCTTGTGGCAAACGGACTACCTGCTGTGAACCATCTTCCAGAGGATTAACATTTTATCACTCACTGTTAAGCCCAACCCTGGACCACAAAAATGCTTCAGGGAAATTCAGTTAGGAAGTGGGATAGTATGTGGTCTCACACACACACTGATGTGCCTGGAGACAAGCTTAGAGGAGGCCATCTCTCATCATTCCAATGTGTCAAGTGAGCCAAGGATATATGTACAAGCACCAGGTTTTTTGTTTCTTGGACTTGTCTTTGTATCTTCCCCTCCTTCTTTCTCCTCTCTTCATTTAGGTAAGGAGAGAATGCTATATTAAAGAATAAATCAGATTGGAGAATTAAATAGTATTATAACAAGCTGAGAGACACAGCATTCTGTACAAGGATGTTATCTACAATGTTGATTTTAACAGAATAAAAATTTAAAATATAAATATCAGTAGGAGCTTTTAAGTGATTGTATTAACATGTGTACAATGTAATACTATAAAGGTATAAAGTGTGTATGTAATGAAGGCAGGAGAATTGGGGTAAAAAAAAATTAGCTGGGGGTATAACTCAGTAGTGGAGCACCTGCCTGGCATATGTGAAGCCCTGGGTTCCATTCTCAGCACCATGAAAGCAAAAACCAAACAGACAAAAGAAACTACATTACAAAATACTTTTTATGATATCCTATTTTGTTTGTTTGTTTGTTTGTTTGTTTGTTTGTTTTTATAATGTTCGGGTGAGTTTCCATCCAAACAGAAGAGAAATTCACCAAAATGTCAACAGTGGTAGTTATCTCTGAGTGGTGGTATCAAAGATTTAACATTTTTCTCTACATTTTTTTATATATTTCAGTGGTTCTTGGTGCTTTAAAATCTGTTATACATCTCAATGCAATACATCTTAATTCTGACCAATTAAGTCAGAATTGTTCAGGGTGAGGCTTGGGTGCTGGTAAAAATTCCTCCTGATGATTGTAATGTGCAATCAGGTTTGAGAACCAGTGTTATTTTGTTTGGCTTTACAATCAGTGTTCGTTTTTATAAGTTAGGAAACCAAACAAAGTTATCTCAATTTACCAAGTTATGTGCAATGTACATGTGCGTATATAGTCAGTTGCAAATAAAGGAAAACTGAAGTTAGCAAAAAATCCAAAGGAAAACAGTAATGTGACTTAACTCATCATGGAATCAGAAGTCAAGAAAACTTGGCTTTGTTTCATTGTTCTAATCCCTCCTGGTTGTTACCTGGAGTAACTCACTGCATCTGTTTGAGAGTCAATTTCTTCTCTAGTAAAAGCAGGCAGAGATATCTGTCCCATAGAAGGGTGAGAATTATATATTGCATGGGATTAAGTTGTTAGTTATAAGAAGGATGGAGGAGAGAATAGAAAAGAAGCAGGTGAAATAAAAAAGCATTGCAAGATAAAGCATGACCATCCAGCAGTTGGGTGTTTTTGTTTTTTTGTTTTTGTTTCCCATGATGCTTTCATTTCTCTAACAAACACAGTTGCTGAGGGTGTACCATCCACCAGGAGCCATTAGACTAGATGGAGAAGACCTAAGGACAGTCTTGTTACCCTCAAGGACATCATTTGTGTAAAGGAAGGATGGGCTGAGACACATGGTTCAATGTGGTAAGTGCTTTAAGAAGGAGGTGCTCAAGGCAGCAAGGAGGCTGTATCTGCTGCCTCTTCTGGGGAATGGCTGACACACCTGTTAAACCCACCGGCAGCAGCCTGGAGGAAGCGCTGCCTCGCACTGTGTCCTCTAGAGGGCGCTCAAGGCTTTCTCCTCTGACCTCTGGAAGGACTCTATTTCCAAAGGGTAAAGGTAACGTAAGTCAGAACTAGCCTAGGATAAATGTTTCCCACACTTGGAGACCTCTTCCTCTAGATGTTTCCTCTTGAATTGTTTCCCTCTTTCCTTCCACACAGCTGGTGCTGTAGGAGAATTCTGGGATCTCCCTTCTACTTGAAAAAATTGCTCTCTCCACTTTAAAGACTGGGCAAAAATGAGAGTGAAGCCTAGTGGGCAGAAAAAGGATGCAAGTAGTGTAGTTATTCTAGCCTCTCTCAGGAGGATAGATGACATAATGATTCAGGGTGGTTTTTTGCCATAATTTATAATCTGAGTGATGGTGTTTGCCAAGGTACTGAAGGAAGGTGGCAGATAACAAAAATCCGTATGGAGGTAACTCAAAAAACCAAAATCAGAAATATCATATGAACCAGCTGCACTACTCCTTGGTACTTATTAAAAAATTCAAGTCAGAATACTTTGGAGATACATACACACCCGTATTTATCACAGCACAATTCATAACAGCCAGGTTATGGATCAGCCTAAGTGTCTGTCAACAGATGACTAGATAAAATGTGGTATATATACAAAATGGGTCAGCCATGAATAATATTGTGTCATTTACAGGAAAATGAATGAAATTGGAGAGCATCATGTTAAATGAAGTGAGCCAGTTTCAAAAAGAGAAGTGTCATTTTTTTTTCTCATATGTGGAATCTAGTAGGGGAAACAAAAGGACATCATAAAAATAGATGGGAGACCAACAGCAGAGAAGAAGGGAGGAGGGGGAGAGAGGAAGGGAGGGGGAGAGGAAGCACTGGGGAGTTAAACTGATCAAACTTGTTATATGCTTGTACCAGCATGCCATAATGAAGCCCACCATTATGTGTAATTAATTTGCAACAACAAAAAAAGAACTACAGCCAAGAGCACATCATACGTGTGTGTGTGTGTGTGTGTGTGTGTGTGTATGCACACATATATATATTCTTTTTTTTTTATTTTGGTACTGAGGATTGAACCCAGGGGCTTTCTCTAGAACATGAAAAAACAGGTCATCCTAATGAATGATGTGGAGATAATAACTGTAACAAGTACACTGTGCATGTGATTCTCTTGGCTGAGAGTGGAATGGAGACAAGATGAATATGATGAAGTGAACGTCTTTATGTGCCACATATTTTATATATATCTGTACATGGCCTCAATTTAATTCTCATAATATATTTTTCTTCCCAATATTTCCAATTTTATTCATAGAAGTCAGCCTACTTCACAATTCTTAAAATTTGTGATAATTGTGAAGTCTTTGCCTGTCAGGGATTATTCCCATCACAGATGGGGTCCATTCTTGACAACTGGTAAGTAAATAAGTCTAAGTTTGGCCTTGTGATGACCATCACTTATCAAACCCTCATCTCCAATCAAGTGTGAGTTAAGAGGGAAAAACTGTTTTTGTGTAATTTGGAAATTCCATGTGGTTAACACTTTTGTGTATTTTATTTACTTATTTTTTAAATTAATGGTTAAGGGCTGTGTCTATAGCTCAGTGGTAAAGTGCTTAGCATGTACAAGGTCCTGGGTTCAATCCCTAGCACCACAATAAACAATAACTAAAAATAAATTAATTAATGGTTAAAATTACATGTATTTATCAAGGAAACAAACAAACAGAAAGATGTTGGCAAGACAGAGTTCAGAAACCTGTTACTCAGACATATTTATCAAACTCTCCACAACCTGCCAGCTCATCTATATCCTTTTTTCATTAATGTTTCATGACTTTGTGCTCTAGATTTGAAGTTTCAAGTTTCTCCTGAATCTTGCAAAAACACAGTCTTATAAAAGGACGCCTAGGATAGTTTCTGATTGTCTTGCATGGAATGTTAAGATGTAGTCTTGCAGAGTTTGTATGATGTCCAAATGAAGGAACATATAACACTAATTTTATTTTAGAGTTCCTGTGCCAGTTTAGGCATCAAACTGTCTAGATATGGGGTGGAAGGAGCCAGGTCCAAAAGTAGGTGTGGCTGGGAACTTCATTCATATATAATAGAACTTCAAATTTCTTGTTTGCTATGTAATTAGAAGTAGCTTGGCCCATGTCTTTATTCTTTGCTTGGCAAGATTGGACCTGTTGGAGATCAGCATTCTGAAACAACCTAATCCCAGTACATGAGAACTGAAGTTGCCATGAGACCAAAGAAAAGAGGCAGACAGATCCAGGGTTGAGGACTTAATGGACAGAAGTGTAGTTGTGGGCAGCAGCAAGACCAGGTGGATCCCTGCAATTTGGGTCAGAAAGAGAGGCATGTATATTGGTCAGAACAAAGTGACTTCATTCTAGCCAGAAAGTACCTGGTGTATCTTAGGTGATATCAAAGAGTCACACATGTTTCTGATGAGGCTCTAATGGATTTGTCTATTTATGGTTTGCTGTGAAAAATATGTGGGGAAAGCTAACTGGTGTTACTCAGGGATAATCATGGCAGTTAAGATTCAAATTAGCTGCAGTCGTGTCAGGCTGAATCTATACAACCAGCCAGAGTAATGCCCCAGATATTTGCCAAGCATATTTATCTTTGTCAAAGGCATGGTGACAGTAAATGACACTGGAAGAACCTGTTTGGTACAACCTCCAGTACTGAGTAAACTGTCCCAGAGTGGTCAAGGGGGTGTAAACATGTCCTCAGTCCATCTCTTGCTCCCCTCTTACCCCCACTTCTAGCTCCAAAATAAATGGGTGGGTCGTGCTGGGCTGCAGGCCTGTTCTGAGTTGTTCCTTCTTGTAACCTAGTTGAAGTAGGTAGGAATGGCCATTTTTTTCCAAAACAGCCTCTTTGTGTCTTGCAGAAATCCCCCTAAGTCTCTACCAAGTGACTCTTCCTTTTCCCTGTATTGCTAGCATAAATGCAGTTTTCTCTCTACTTTTCTATTCTGTGGTTATTGCAATGGAGGCAATCTGGGTGTTTCAACTGGAGATTAGATAAGAATGCTGATGTCAACCTGTGCCCAGATTTTTTTTTTCCTGGCACCTTGGTGGAGGATACAGAAACTTTTGATCTCCCTCATAGCTTCCCATCACACTTAGAATAAAATGCCAGCTTCTTGCTGTGGCCTAAAAGACCTTGCTGCTCCACTTCATCTCTTTCGTCCTCTTTCTCGTTGTACTCCAGCCATACTGACAATGCTCCTTCAACAGACCAAGCTTGTGTCCAACTCAGGACCTTATGCCACTTGCTGTGCCTCTGCCTGGGATCCTACACTCCAGATGTTCACACAGCCTGCTCATCCATATCACTCACTGTCCCTTCAGAGAAGCCTCCACCATATCTTAGCAGAAACAGCCCCCACACTTTCTACACCCTTAAATAGTTTTGCTTTTTCTTGTAGTGCTCATCACCATCTGAATCCATATCATTTTCCATCTGTACCTATTTTTAAAACTTGGGTTTTTTTTTTTTTGCTAGAATATTAGTCTATGAGATCTGGGACCCTCATCTGTCTTGTTCCTTGCTCTATTCTTAGAACCGTGCCAGGTGCTCAATAAATTTTTGTTGAGTGAATGAACAAACAAATGTTGATCCAAAATTAAGTTGGATTCTGGCTACAATCCCAGCATCAGGGATTCTGTGGTATCTGAGAAAAGGAAAAAATGTCAGTGCTCAGTATGAAGTTTGGGGTTTTAGGGTACTGCTTTTACTTTAAGGAGATGATTCCTGAGACTAGCCCTGGTGCGGAGACCACAGCCCAGCCACCTTGAATTTATAATGACTGGCCCTGCACACACCTTTCCACAACCCTAGGACTACATGTGACAATGAGTATGCTACACCTTCCTTTTGAATATGTTTGAAACTGGAATGCATCTTATGACTAATGTACTATCAATAGACTTCATTTGCCTACCCCCTACCTCACAAATAAAAAGTCTGTTGAGAAAAGCTGGGAATGGGAATATGGGGGGTCTTTGATAACTGAGGGCAGCTTCAATTCAAAGACATAGTGTATTTTCAAAATTCCTCATTAATATAATCTTGGATTCATAAAATGGAATAGCTAGGGGCAATAAAGATCAGATGATTCAATGGATTGTTAAAAGCTTTTCCCACTGTTTTCTTTTTCTTTTTTCTAAGCCTGGCCTTTTTTGAAGGAAATATTTAGAGAACTATGACCAAACCAACAGATAACAGCACAGTGGAGTGACAGGTAACCCAGCACACTCACCTCTCCTGTCTGCTGACCTGAAGTTTTAGGAGATCTTCCAAAGAGTAATTTGAAACTTAATGAAAAGATGCAAGCCAGTTCTTTCATCTTTAGCTGGTGCAAAAACCACCATATAAAAGTCTTATTAAATAACAACTTTGTGAGATATAATTGGCTTAATAAATTGCATATGTATGTGAAATATAAAACTTGGTAAGTTTTGACACATGTATACACTTATGAAACCATCATTGGTACTGGAAGTATTAATTATCTTTAAACATTTCCTAACATACCCTTATAAACTCTTTCTCCCTTCCTCGCCCCACCCCATCCTCATCTCCAGGCAACACTGATTGGTGTCCTGTCTTTGTAGTGGTTTGTTTGCATTTGTTTGCATAGAATGTTACATAAATGACATCATATAATACATAATCTTTAAAAAAATCTATCTTCTCTCATTGAGCATAATTATGTTGAGGTTGCACATGTCAGCAGTTCATTCCTTTTCTTTGCCAAGTAGTATCCCAGCATATGACTAGTCTTCAATCTGTTTGTCCATCTGCTGCTGATGGACACTAGAATGGTGTCCAGATTGAAGCTATTACAAATAAAGCTCTATGACTATTCACATACAAGTCTTCATGTGGACATATATTTTCATTTTTCTTGGGCATATAACTGGGAGTTGGATGGCTGGATCTGATCAAATGATAGATGTATATTTCACTTTTTTAAGAAACAGCCTATTGTCTTGCAAAGTGGCTGCACTACTTTATATTCCTACCAGCGGTGTAGAATTCCATACTGTACAAATGAGGTTGATCCACAGCCTCATCAACACTCAGTATAGTTTTTAAAAATGTGAGCTATTCTGTGGGTGTGTGGTTCTCTTTCATTGTGGTTCATTTGCATTTCCCTAATGACTAATGCTTTGGAGAATCTTCTCATGTCCTTACTTGCTATCGTCTGTGGTGAAGTGTCTGTAATCACAACTTCTGTTTTTCAATTGCCTCAGTTTCTTCCCCTTGTAGAGATTTTGCCGCAATGAGAATGTTTTGAGGCATTATATGCTCTGTCCTAAAATTTTGTTAACAAAGCTACTTAATAAATAGCAATAGTGCTTGGAAATAAAGATCTATATTAATCTAACAGAGAACTGCCTAAATAAGCCCATATGTCTGGCATAAAGACTAATCACCTATTCAGACTTGCAGAAGTGACAGTGAATGGAAGAAATAACAGTGTTTAACTAGGTGACATTGGGAGAGGTTAGAAGAGACCAGGAAAGATTTTGGGTGATTTTGCTCCATCCAAAGTCTTTCTTCCTCTACTGTTTATTTCATATCCAACTCTTCACAAGGAGTTTCCTCACCACAAAAGTTTTCTTTTAAAAGTTATGGATAAATTTTGTGTTGTTTTATAGCAACTTCTAATAAGATGGGTAGTTCAGCAATGGAATCTAACTATAGGCTACTCCTTGTGCCAAATTTGCCAGGAATTTTTAGTAGTAAGGTTCATGATGAGAAATCCATGAGTGGGAAGAACAAAGTTCATATGGATGCCAGTGTTAGTGTATAGCAAATTTTGTATTAGAAAGAAGGACCTTCTGTATACAAACGTGCAGTTATAAGCCTAGAGTTTGTCTCTCTAGCAAGCAGGTGTGGTAGAGTGAGTTCACCACCCTAGGCTGTGGTATTAGGAGACAGTTTTGTCATGGAGTGGAAAGGGCATAACCCTGGGAAAAGGACTGCTGGGCTTGTTCAAAGAGGAATAGCATTCAAGGTGGATGAAGATGGGCAAGGCACTCAGATGGGAGGGGAGGGGAGTTGGAACTTCCAGCCAGCTCTTCCCCCATTTTCACCTCAGCCTATGGCGAAGGAGGCATTTCCACCATTTCCAGAGCTGTCTTCCTTCCTTCCTTCCTGTCTACCAGAGAGAGGAGGAGTGAGTTAACCAAGTGCTCAAAGCTCAGGGTAATTACCAGCCACATTTTATCAGAGGGTGGAGTCTCTAAGCAAATGTTCCCTTTTTACAGCACACTGGGACGGGGAGCAGCCAGTCTCTGCTTATGCGATATATGTGTAAACTGCATCTGGTCTGTTCCAGACCTTTCCTTTACCCAGGACAGAAATGATAGAAGTTGCCTTTAGGTTTCCACATCTAAATACCATAATCTGATTTGGTTTAAAATAGATCCCTGCACTGGGAGAAATTTGGAAATTTGGGTGTTTACTTATCAGTTTTAAAAAATATTTTTATTTTCCATTCAATTATTGTTCTTATGTGCATATTCCTCAATTCAGAATCCTTGAAGTGACATGAGTGGTAGAATATCAGCTCTTAAACCAAAAGCTCAATGGTAGAGCACTTATCTAGCAAGTGTGAGGCCCTGGGTTGAATCCTCAATATAGCGAAAAACAAAAACAAAACAAAAACAAAACCCAAACCCAAACCCTGACACTCCCATAATTAATCCTAAGTAAGATTTTTTTATCCAAAAAGAGCTTTTAAAAAGTGTCAAAAATTGTATCTAAGACAGAAGGATGGCAACTAGGGTCAAGGTGACTGAAGCGCATTGACTAAGTAGAAAATGGAATAGGCTACATTTGTTGCAGCATCTGTGGGTGATCATTCAACATTTTCTCCCACCATTGGGCTAGGTCAACATCCCTATAGAAGTAGAAATTAGAATCAAACAATAGAGCTTACTCATGAAAACATCTTTGAGATTCTGGGTATAAGTAGCATTGATTTGAGGATCAGGTACCAAAACAATGAAATGGTTAGAAAGGGGACCATTGTTTTCACCTGTTTGTAGAACCCAGTAAATGACCTGTCAAGTAGATATTACCAGTATTCACCAAAATCTGCTTCCCTCTGCTTTCACATATACAGAACTTTCTGCATTTTTGGCCCTCTTGCAGTTAAGCAGGACTGATGTGTTTAGTTCTATTTGCATTCTGAAGCAGAGTTGAGTAACCATTAAAGTATCTCTTTTAGCCCTCCTTGGTCAACGAGGGATGCCTTCTGCTTCTGACAAGATAACTGTAGACAGGAATCTCCCTCAGCTTAAATTGTTGAGTTGTTACATGGAAAACAGTTACCCTGGAGAGTTTTCTTCATTAGATTTTGTGGCAGCAAGAAATAAACTTAGTCGTGGAGAGATGTTGGCATCTGACCTCGCTGCACCACAGTCTATCCTAGCCTGGAGAGGTGGCAGTTGGGGAAGCATTGAAAAATAGTCCCCAGTGCACAGGCACTAGTATTCTCAAAAGCGCTTCCTTAAGCAGGGGTGAGAGAGGAGCCCTTTAGAGTTACTTGGCTGGCAGTGTGGAGCCAGAGCAAGAGAGGAAAGATAGATGCTTGTTTAACAGTTGTAGCTAGTAAGCTTCTTTATAAGTGCAAAGATACAAGGTTCCTTTTAGCAGATTCCCAGAAATATCCAACTGGGACTTTGGGGGTTCCCATGTTGCATGCCAACAAGGTAAGTCATCTTTGAACAAGTAAAGTTAAGAGTCAACTGTTTTCTAAAATACATGTTTGTGCCATACATACACACACACACACACACACAGAGTTTTCAGAGCTGTTGAGGAAATTTGGGGTAACTTAAAGTTTCAAGACTTTGGGGCAACTTATAGACAGCACCTTGTGACACTGATATCCCACAATTTACCTCACTGTCCTAACTCCCCCACTGGGCACCAAGGTTCTGAAAGGAAGAAAGCATGTCTTATTCACTCACCTTTATGTCTCCATCACTCAGCACAGCACCTGTCATCCCACAGACATTCAATAAACACAAATTGATATAGGAGATGTGACACTGGCTGCCTTTCATGGAACAAAAATTAATTTCTCCTAAAGGAGTCCTGAGCTGCAATTCTGAATTTTAATGTGTGTCTGCCTTAGCTTGAGGATTAATGTTGATAGTGTGACAATGAGGAATTAGTTTGACTGAAATAGTTCTTTTCTTCCTGCTGTGTCATCTGGTAAAATGAATGATAATGTGATTCTAATCTCTTCAGAGCCTTTTCCGTTTCAAATATGGGAGTCCTTTCTGCAGATTAGGGCATTTTAGCCAACAGTTAGGCTATATTAAAGAAGAAAAACGCTTGAGTCATCTGAATGCATGCCGCTAACAGGATTTAGGCATTCATTAAGATGGAGATAAACTGCTAAATTTAAACTTACTTGTTTGATTAACTTGTTTGATGTATTTCCTTGCTAAATAAAACACAAACTATATAACTTTTAACATGACATGGGCACATGCAATTTTTAAATAAGTTTTAAAATGTAGATGCTGCTGTGGTTTGGATCTTAAATGCTCCCTAAAGGTCCATGTCCTGAATGCTTGGTTGCTAGGCTGTGGTGCTATTGGGAGATGGTAGAACCTTTAGGAGTGAGGTCTAATGGAAGAAAGATAGGCCACAGGAGGTATGCTGTTGAAGGAGGTAGTAGGCCCTGAGTCCCTTCATTTTCTCTTTCACTTTCAGCCACCATGACGTGACCATCCTCTTCTGTCATGTACTCCCACCATGATGTACTTACCATGCCACCACTGGCCCAAAGCAACATGGTCAAATCACCATAGATTGAACCATGAGCCAAAGTAAACCTTTCCTCCTTTTAAGTTATCTCATGTATCCTGTCCCAGTGACAGAAAGCTGACATGATTTTTCCTTTTCTTGCTCAAGATGGCAGTATTCCACATGTACATTCCCCCTTGATGATAAACCCCATGGGAGGGGAGGTAGACAGAAACCAAGCTTTTGCAGAACCCAGTTAGCTATGGATTTTGGATAGAGGAGTTTGGTTGGGAAGGACAAAAGGAATTGCGTAGTCATGTTGTTAGAATGAAATCTACATAGACTGGATGGTATGAAAAATGGCATATCAGCAATGTCTTGTCTGCTTGGGTAAAACAAGAAAAAGGGAATCCTACTTATGCAAGTAACTAGCTGAAGTTCACACACACACACACACACACACACACACAACCAAACACACACACATGATGGGGAATTAGATACAGCTGTTTGCTTAAATATTGTTAACTGATTTTGCTGTCTCTTAAATAGAAACATGTAGACTGCATTCTTTTTATTGTTGTTTGAAAAAAAGTGGTGAGAATACTACAGTGCAACTGGAAAATACCAATGTGAAAGATCAAGCTAATCTACCTTAGGTGCAGTCCTTATTTAGGAGAATTTATTTAATTGGCAACCTAATTTGGGTGGAGAGGCATTTTAATTGAATTGATTACCATGGGATTTTCACATGTACTATGATGCACTGTGAGTTACGGCAACACATAATGTAAAATTTGGTAATTTAAAGCCATATGAATCATTTGTATATATGGTTTTTATCTCAACTACAATGGAATTTGCCAAGAAATGCTATTAATTGGAGTCTTTTTTGTTTTTGATTGAATATTATTGGAAAACCCTTGGGGCTACGTCAATAATGGTTAGAGATTTAATAGAACTAAAGGGGAATAAAGTACATATATTACAGATGCAGTGGTGATATGCTGTGGCTTGCATGTCACTCCAGTAATTGCACTCCAACTTTGTTCTGAATCACCACTCTGCAGTGAATGGGAATCTATGGTGTAGAATAACAGATTTTTCTGGTCTTTTTCCTGGAAACCTACAGAAAAAGATGAAAGAATGCACTTATCCCCCTGAAAAGTACTTATATTAACAATTTGGGGATAAAAACAGATAAAAATCAAGAAGCAAATGCTGAATTT
The DNA here is from genome assembly GCA_020662805.1 of Glaucomys volans. NCBI lineage: Eukaryota > Metazoa > Chordata > Mammalia > Rodentia > Sciuridae > Glaucomys > Glaucomys volans. The sequence goes on from JAJEJO010002323.1 coordinate 89,431, forward strand.
ATCCAAAAGAACCAAGGAACAGATGGCCTAAGTATGTGAGGAACAGGGTAGCTTTTAAGGTGCCAGAAAGATGGAAGAGGACAAAGATGTCTTGTGAAGCAGTCTCTGCATCTGTCATCTGTGCTTGGTGTCTCACACTCTCTTATGTAATATGTCTTCCATGTATGCCCCACTGTCCCAGAACCTTTAATAGGACCAGACTCTGGAGAATTCAAAGGACCTAAACTATGGGTAGTCAATGCTCTGGAAAAAATGATTCATTACCTTGCTAGGACCTGACTTCCCACTGCATTTAGAATAAAATTCAGATACCTTCTACCACCAGGCCTGATGTAATCTGGCCCTGCAAGCTCTGACTTCATGTCTTACCACCCATTCTCATACTTCAAGTTCTATCCACACTGCCTTTCTTTCCGTTCCTTTGACTTTCTACAATGGTTCTCATTGTAAGGCCTTGGTACTATCTGGAATGTTTTCCCCTTAGCTAAACCTTTCCATATAATTCAGGTTTGAGCTAAATTTGTGTCTCCTTTAGGAGAATTTGCATCCTATTTAAAGTGGTCTACTCCTTCTCCCATCACATTGGCCACTTCCTTCACAGCCCTTAGCATTACCTGAAATTCTCTTATTTTTTTATTTTTATTTTACCACTCCACCTTCCCCCACAGAACAAAAGCTCTGCAGGATCAGGGGTCTTTGGTTTCATTCACGGTTCTATCCCCAACACCTAGAACAGTACCTGACATAGTAAGCAATGAGTAAATGAATGAATGAAGAAGAGTACAGCAAAACAGCCTAAAAAAAAAAGGTTACTGAACAAAGAGAAATAGGACTAGAAAGCTAGAAAGAAGAACATTGACTAAGATCCAGGTAGAAGGAGCTGGTTCCTTACATTTTGGGGAGCATTTTTTACATGCATTCAAGACAAAAGGAATGTGATGTGTAAAAAGAACCTTTCATAGCACCGCACATGGCTACTTTTCACCTTGTTGTTATTACTATTTTGTTTTCATTGTGTGTTGGGGGCAGGTACCTGTCTGTGTGTTTCTCAGGAAAGGATGGGTTTCCTCTTTGGGGCTATGGGTATTCCTGCATCTTCCCGGTATTGCCAGTGGAAGTCATCTAGACACTCACAGTGGCTCCACAGCTTATTTAGGACTTTAGGACAAGAGTTAGGAAAGAATGAAGGAATGACCACAATGTTGCACCAAGTTTGCATCAGTGATGGGTGAGGTAGTCTGGGTGGCCCCAAATTTGTTTTTATCAAGAGAAAGAATCAAGCCCTGGCACTGCTGCGGCCTATGACCATGGTTGCTTGTACAATCAGCAGTCTATATTTTTAAATGGCTGTCTGAGGATCCTACCACTGTGTGTAGTGGGTGGGTGGGGGGTGCATGCTATTTGCCACATCAGAAAAATTCATCCATAGTAAAGGGAATGACGGAAATCTTTTCAGAAAGCCTCAGTGGATAGCATGCTTTTATTTTGACCTTTACATCTATGCACATACACTTGTTCAAAATTAGAAATTTCTTGGACCTGACTACAATTTAAATACTGAAAGGCAGGTGAGATCATTATAGGCTTCCACCCTCCTGTTGGAGAGAAAGGTACTCAGCTTTCCTCTAGCCTCTTGATTGGGACTAAATGGACTTCATTTTTGGTATAAAGCTTTCAGATACCTGAATCAAAAATTAGATTCTAGGAATAAGGGACAAAATGGAGGAGGACCTAGAAGTGGGTGGGTCCAAGAATGGTTTTATAAGATCAACAGGAGAAAACCTCTAAGGGTGTAGGTGAAGAAAATAGACAAGGAAGGATGACCAAAGTCACCCAGAATGGAGGAGTCGGGCAGGGGATGTTTGCATGCAATGGACAACTGAATTAGAGCAGAAATGTAAACCAATATTGATTCCCTGGCTTGGGCCTGTCTGGCTGAGTCTTCTGACATTGGTCAAAACCTTTCATGAAGAGACCCAATCACTAATATAATGAACTCTAATGAGTATGTTGTAGATGGTTCAGTTTTTAAATTCAGGGTTGAATCAATTACTGGGGGAGGAGGAATGGAAAAGTGGAATCTGAACACTGTAAGAAGCCATCTGGTAACTCTAATCACTTTGGACATTGCTGGGATAAATGACAACTCACTATAACAATGGAACACACAGATCAAGACTAACTTAACAACGGATTTCTACTATCTTAACTAACAGACATTCTTTAGTCCTGGGTTATTGTCAGATTTTATAAGATACTTTGACCACAATAATGTGGCTAAGAAAAAAGTACGTGTGCAGGAGTCCAGGCCGTAGCTGGGAATAACTGGCTGCTGGGGGCTGTGTGAACCTTCTTAGAATTGCTGCTGGGGAAGCCAGTCTATAGCCAATACATCCACCAGAAACAACAAGCTACCCAACAACCTGCCGCAGTTACAGAATCTGATCAAGCAGGACTCACTGGTCTACATTCAGGAGTTTCTCCAGCAGTATAATCACTACAAATCCAATGTGGATATTTTCAAGTTACAACAAAATAAACTCAGCAGAGCTGGAGTTGATGTTGTTTATGGCACAGATTGGTCACTGCTACCCAGAACACCTAAGCAACTTTCCTCAAGAACTGAAAGATCTTCTTTCCTATAGTTTATACTGTCTTGGATCCAAATCTTCAAATGAAATTTTGCAAAGATTTGATCTTGCTGAGAAATAAGAATCTCATCAGTCCATCAAGTTTACTGGAGCTTTTCTTTGAACTTCTGTGTTGCCATGATAAGCTTCTGCAAAATACTTTATTCATACATATTATAACTGATATCAAGAATATAAATGCAAAACATAAGAACAATAAAGTGAATACAGTTTTGCAGAATTTTATGTATATCATGTTAAGAGATAGCAATGCAACTGCAGCCAAGGTATCTTTGGACATGATGATAGAACTCTACAGAAGGATCATCTGGAATGATGCCAAAACTATTAATGTTATCACAACTACATTTTTCTCTAAGATCACCAAGATAGGATTTGCTGCTTTGACATTCTTCCTTGGGAAAGATGAAGGTGAGAAACTGGACAGTGACTCAGAATCTCAGGATGAAGACCTGCCAGTGTAGTTTGCCACATGAAGAAGAGCTCCAAAACAAGAAAAGTTTGGAAAAGGCAATGAAAATACTCAGGAAACAAAAGAAAAAAAAGCCAGAGATGATTAACTTTTCAGCTATTCACTTGATTCATGAGCCCCAAGATTTTGAAGAAAAATACTAAAGCACCTAGAGAGCTCTAAGGAAAGACTTGAAGTGAAGATGATGCTCATGAATCTTATTCCTAGCGTGGTGGGAATTCTTGAGCTTTTTCTCTTCAACTTTTATCCCTTTAAGCCAAAGTTTCAGCAGCCCCCAAAGAGAAGTAAGAAAGATCCTTCTGTTTGCTGTCCAAGCCTCTCATCACTGAACACTCCCAGGGATCATTCAAACAATGCTCATGACTGTGGCCAACAATTTTGTTACTGACAAGAACTCTGGGGAAGTCATGACAGTAGGGATCAGTGTTATAAAGGAGATAACAGCTGGGTGTTCTCTAGCTATAACTGAAGAACTCCTCCAAGACCTGGACAGCACACAACAATAAGAATGTAATGATGTCTGCTAGAACTCTGTTTCAGCTCTTCCAAACACTGAACCCTCAGATGTTGCAGAAGAAATTCTGGGGTAAACCTAAAGAAGCCTCTGTTGAAGCAAGAGTACAAGAATACAGTGAATTGGATGCTAAAGATTACACTCCAGGAGCAGAGGTTCTGGAAATTGAGAAAGACACGAAAACTGAAAATGGTGAATATGGATGGGAAAGTACCAGTTTCAGTGAGGAGGATGCTGATGGTGAATGGGTTGATGTGCACCATTCTTCTGATGAACAAGAAATTTCCAAAAAGCTGCACAACATGCTTATCAAGGAGAGGAAAGCCAAAGCTACAGCCATCAGCACTAGTTGAGTTGAATGCTCCCCCTGGGAAAGCCCAAAAAAGAAAATACATTAATGACAGTGATGAGGAGCCCAGGGGTGAATTACTTTCTCCTTGGGACATTGAACGCCTTCATAAAAAGCTAAAGTCGCCGGGTGCAGTGGTGCACACCTGTAATCCCAGCCCTTGGGAGGCTGAGGCAGGAGGATCGTGAGTTCAAAGCCAGACTCAGCAACTTAGTGAGGCCCTAAGCAACTCAATGAGACCCTGTCTCTAAATAAAAAATACAAAATAGGGCTGAGGATGTGGCTCAGTGGTGGAGTGCCCCTGGGTTCAATCCCCAGGACCAAAACAAAACAAAACAAAACAAAACAAAAAAACCAAAGTCTGACAAGGTGACAAGACTAGCAACTGCTATGGCTAAAAAGATAGACTGAAAGGAATTTGTGATGAAGAAAGCCAAAATGAATCCATTTTCTAGTTCCACAAATAAAGAGAAGATAAAGCAGAACTTCATGGTGATGCCATATAGCCAGAATGTCCAGTCAAAAAACAAGCATTCATTCCGAGAAAAGCAGCTGGTGCTACAGGATGCATTTTTGAAAAAGAGGAAAAGGATGAAGTAACTTCCAAACAAGTTTTCCATTTCAAGGAGAATGCCAGACTTGTGTCATTACTATGAAAATTAGTGAATCAAGAATGTTTGCTTACATTAAAAAGTCCAGAAGTACTATATTGTAACAACCACGGTAAACTTGGTGGCAGTTTGGTGTTAATTTGGAGATGGGTAATGGTGGGAATGTTTAGAATGTAAATAGTAGTGATATTATAAAATCATTTTCACTTAAACATTCATGCAAAGAAAAGTAATCAAGTGTCTAATAAGTGTCATTCTAGATATAAAATTGAGCCACGGCCCCTTCATTCTATGCATTCACAACTAGTGGGGGGAAGGGAGGCAGGTGTTTGTGTGTTTACAGTGCAGTGTAAACAGTTCTCTAGCAGAGACAGGTTCATATTTTTATGGGGTCACTGAGGCCTTATGGACTAACTCCGCAAGGATGGGAGTTACATATTCTCTTAAAACAAAACAGGACAATGTTACAAGAGTAAGAGGTTCTTACTTGTAAATAGGCTTACCTGATGAAAACAGGTCCCTGCTGTACATACTTTGGGTAAGACAACACAGCTCTTTTAGTCAATCCAAAAGCTTTCAATAGATTTTTTAATGCTATATAAAGGATTTTTTCCCTCAGATCTCATTTTTAGAAATTGCTTTAGGGATTTAAGTAATTTGCAATGTCTTTGGTTCATCATTGGATCTGTCTGCTCTTCATGTTGGTTTCCTCAGGTTCCTTGGACCCTTATCATATTTTCAACTCATTGTTTGCTTTGTCCTCAATAAAGAGTTTCTAATATCAAAAAAAAAAAAAAAAAAAAAAAAAAAAAAAAAAAAAAAAAAAGAAAAAAAAAAAAGAAAAAGAAAAAACACATGGGCTGGAAGTCAGAAGATCTGTTTCTGTACTGGCTCTGCTGCTGTTCATCTGTATGACCCTTTTAAACACCTCTGGATCTCAATTTGTTCATCTGTAAAGCATGGGGAGTCAATCCCTACATTTTCCCTCAGTGTTCTTAAAAGCAGATCTCAAGACAGAAGCTTACTAAGAAAATTTAAAAATAAGTGGAAGATGTGGCATTGGAACAAACTGGGTGACTGCTTGAGCTCTCTCATATAATCCTCCATTCTTTTTTATAAAATATTTTTAGTTGCAGATAGACAAAATACCTTTATTTAATTTATTTATTTGTATGTGGTGCTGAGGATTGAACCCAGTGCCTCACATGTGGTAGGCAAGCACTCTACTACTAAGCTACAACCCCAACCCCAGCCTAATCCTCCATTCTTTTTTTTTTTCTTTTTGCAGCACTGGGGATTGAACCCAGGGCCCTGTGCTTGCAAAGCAAGCACTCTGCACTCTACCAACTGAGCTATATCCCCAGTCCCCTAATCCTCCATTCTTAAAAGGGATTTGCTGGCCACTAGTTTAGTAAGTATTTTCAAAGGACATGTATTTGTAACTTTTGAGAAAAGCAATTTTCAGATATTAATCTGGGAATAGGTTCAACAGGAATCTCAGTTCATTTCCAGTTTGAATGAATAGTTCTTACTTTGGCTTAGTTAGAGGTGGGAGTCTCTCAGCTTGAAAGCTGAGTTGTGTAATCTTCAGAAGCCACAGTGAAAAGTCAGCCTCTCTTCTAACAGTGTTTGGTCTGGACCAGATGTCCTCTAAGTTTCAGCCCCATCCATGTCACACTTTAAACATCATGACTAACATCTTTATCCAAAACACACTTGAGTTTTATATGCTTATGGAAAACTATCAAACTTTATATGCTCTGGTATCCTCCAAAAGCTCATGTGTGAGACAATGCAAGAATTTTCAGAGGTGAAATGATTAGATTATGAGAGGTGTGACCTAATCAGTGGATTAATCCTAATATGGATTAACTGAGCACTAACTGTAAGCAGGCAGGGTGTGGCTGGAGGAGGTAGGTTATGGGGCAGGGGAGGACACATGCCTTTGGGGTACATATTTTGTCCCTGGTGAGCCAAGCTCACTTTCTGCTTTCTGTTGTCATGTGCTGAGCTGCTTTCTTCCACCATGTCCTTCCACCTCACCTTGGGCCCAGAGCTATGGAGTCAGCACGCCTATGGACTGAGACTTCTGAAACCATAAGCCCAAATTAAATTTTCCTCCTCTACCTTTCTTTTTTTACTTGTCACATCATTTGGTTACAGCTATGCAAAGCTGACTAAAATAGCTTATTACAACAGTGAAAATGTCTGGCACATGTCCTTCATGGGCTCAGCATTTGCTTGTGTTTCATATCCATTTTGCTATGTAATCCTCAAGTGTACTTTAAAAGGTAGGTCCTTCTGTCCTCATTTTACATGTGAAGAAAAGGAGACCCAAAGGAATCAGATGACTTGCTAAAGGGCATGGAAGAGATATAGTCCCTGCTTTCTCTTCTACATCATCACATACCAGAAGAAAAAGAAATGTGGTTAAACTGTTAGACAGCAAAGTTAGGGAAGAGGATTGCTACTAATACAAATTCACCCATTCTGGATCCTTCTGAAATGTCCAATTGCCAAAGAATGAGAATATGGCAAAAAAAAAAAAAAAATCAATATTAAGTTACTATTGAACAGAAGCAATTGGACTTTGATGAGTCAGAAAACTCTTCCAGATCTGACTGTGCTTTAAATTTCTCACTAACAATATCAATGATCAGTGTGCTACAGATAGATGGGAAAAGAAAATGCCAGATCATCTGCCTACAAGATGCCAGGCACTGTACATCTTTTATCAGTTTTTATTACACCAGGTCAAGGAAACAAATGGAATATATCAACATGGTCCAGCCTTTTAGGCATATATTCTAAACATACATCCATTCTCATAACCAATGGGAAAGAAATTCATCAGAAAGATCTCACCTTTCACCAGATTCTACCCTTAAAATCCTAAAACAGTTGTGCACACAATTTTTGGCAGTCACAAGAAGAGCTTTCAAACACAGAAGAATATAACTGGTAATTAAATGTACCCTCAGTGGTTGGGACTGACTGCATGAGGCAGTGAGGCTGTGTGGAGGGAGAGAGGTCCAGACCTGTGGTAAACTGCTGTTCCTGCCAGGGGCTACCAAAGCCAAGGCTCTTGACTTGGATGTGCCCCTCAGCTGTCCCAGTGCCTTTACTCCTAGCAACACTAAACAATGAAATATTTGCAAGCAACCATGTCTGAATAAAGAGCTCAATATTTGAATATCCAGGAAGTGGCCAATTTCAGAAAGGCGTTTCTTGGCATCCTAGATAAGACTGGGGTGAAAGTTGTACCGGAGGCTGGAGAAGAGCCCAATATGTTTCACCAGGTTGGGCTCCACCACATAGGCCCGCTCTCCCTTGGCCCTCAAAAGTGAGTACAGTGCCATGTCCTTGCCAAAGCCCTTGTGGCAGTACACCTGGGACAGGTAGGTGAGGGTCCGGCGGGCTGCAGGGGCTGGGAAGAGCATGGCCGGGGTGCAACACTGAGAAGCGGGAACCACACTGTACAAGGAAGGACTCAGGCGCCGCAGTTCCAGGAAGTAGTGCCGGCCCACGAGTTCAACCAGCCCCATGCTATACAGGGAGAAGAAGAGCATGACAGGCCAGCTAAAGCCTGGACGGCTGGCAAACTTCATGTATATCCAGGTGAGCAAAGGCCCCAGCAACATGCCCACGCCGACCCACTCCAGGATCCGCATGGGCTCTGGGTTGATGTAGTTCTGAAGCCTCTCAGGATGATACAGCTTTAGATACAGGGCATCTTGGAGATGTGGCTCGGAGAAGCGAGCCCGTAGCAAATGCTCCAAGACTGGGAAGATCTGCTCCTCCGGCACAGCATCATCTTCCACCATCAGGACGTAGTCTGGGTTGTAGGTCTGCAGTGATGACTCCAGACAATAGACATAGTCCTGTTTCTCTTTCTCAAAGGAGTTGGTCGAAGGGTCGTCACCGTAATCATCCTCAGTGCCCTCATAGCGGTTGGCCACGGGGACGTACTTGGAGAGCAGCTTGGCATCAAAATGGCTCACGCTGCGCTCCACGTTGCACAAGAAGAGCTGGTGGCCCTCGCACTGGGGGCCACACTGCTGCAGAAGCCGGTGGAACTGGGATACCACCTGCAGGACATAGTGGAAGCCTGGCTGCCTGTCCACAGTGATGATGGTGATCACCAGCCAGGGCCGAGGAGTGGCCTGCCAGACAATGGGCACTGAGCCATTGGCAGAGGGCAGCTCCTCAAAGTAATGAAGGGCAGCCTCCCCTTCCTTCAAGCTTTGCTGCAGGAACTCTTGGCTCATTTGGTTCAGATGCCAATGGCGCAGATAGAAGTAAGAGTGCAGAAGCCGGTGACAGGCCAAGGGGGCCAGCAGGCCAAATGTCACCACTGTTAGGATGAAGAGCTGGACAGCAGTGCTGCCCCAGGAGAGCCGCCTCAGCCTCCGGAGAAGCATGGCAGCTGAAGAGGTTGATGAGCTCATGAGGTCAACTTTTGGTCATGTCTGATCCCAAGAACAAAGCATCCTGGAACTCAGGCCAGAATCAATGCAAGTCAAACCTAAGGAGAGAAAGTGGAGAGTGGTTTAAAAAAAAAAAAATTCTGAGGACCAAACCCAGCACATATCAAACCAAAAGTTCTAGCTAGAGGCTGTATAACTACTAGAGGCCTTATATTCTGTAGTGAACTGATTTTTAGTTGTACCCGTTAGTGATCTCTGGGATACTATCTTATTTCTATAAGTAATCAAGGTCTTGGTACATTCAAGTCCCCATGCTCAAAGATGCTTAGTTAGGTTTACAGTGCCAAAAAATTCACCAGCTAGACTATGAAATCATTATGTCTATTCTCCAACTATGTAGACAATGGGTTCTTAAAATGGACACCAAAAAACTAGACTTGGCATAAACTTTTGTCTTTACTGCATATACCAAACAATAAAAAATAATACTTGAGATTCCTTGAAATGTCTGTTAATTTAATATCATATTGTATTCATTTTTCTCTAATTTAATGCACCCATATGATCTCATGCATATCCATTTAGTCCTGATTGTTCTCTTATTTTTATAGAACTATCATGGAAACCAGTGAGAGCAAGTATTGTGGGCATATTGAAAATGCCACTAAAATGTACCTGTTTTCAAACTCAAGTAATATTTTAGGAGAAAGTAGGCCTAATGTTGTACCAAACAACAGAAACAGGACAAAGAGTAAAAACCAGTGAGGTCAATGCAAATCTAAATGGTTTCTATAGTACCAAATGTAAACCTCTTGCTTCAGAAGCATGGTAAAGTTTGTACACATTTCAAAGAAAATGCTCAGTGTAAATTTTTGTGAAGGAAAGGTTGTCCAGGCCCCATGCAATACTGTAATGGTGGTCCACTCCACATCTGTGTTCTCCCCTTCTTGAGTACATAGGAACCTAGCCTGTCTCCTCCCTGGTGGTGTCATGTGACTAGGGTTTGCCAGTAAATGTGAACGAGCTTAAAGGTGTGACTTCTGGGCCAGGGGATGGAGAGATGTGCCCTCTCTCCACTTCTCTTTCACTCTGCTGGCCAGAAGTAGAGGAGTATGGAGCCACTAATAGCAAGAGCCTGTGTCCTTGAATGGAACAGCTCCCAAAGATCACCTCCCAACCTAGAGTGATCTGTGCTGTGAGCAATACATAAACCATTGTGTCTAGCCACAAATGATTTTTTGGACTTGTTTATTGCAGCAGTTAGCCTGACCATCCCTCTATTGTTGTGTAGAATACCAGACCTCTCTGTACAGTTCGATGAAATAATAATTCAAGGAAGTAAGAGATAAATCTAGTGAAATTTTAGTGACAGAAGCAGATTATTCTGGGTGACCCCAGAGGTGAGATAGATTATTCTACCACTAATAAGAGACCTAGATAGTACTCAAAAAGGGAAATGATGACCTTTCAAGATACTGCAGACTGTTTCTCTTTCTGATTTCCTCAGGTCTTACATGGGATTCCATGTCCACATGGTCTCACCAGTTCCATATCATACTTAGTGGTTGCAAATACTGGTATAGGGCTAAGCTCATGCTCCTGGCATAATACCTGGGGGTAGGGGCATTCAGGTGACTTCCTACTAACATTTCTGTCCTTGCCCTTGCTATTACTCAAGGGAGCTAGGCCCATATAGGGAAGGAACTAAACAAAGTCAACAAGATAAGGCAGGAAGCTTGGAAAATGCGTCACAGAGTAAGCAGTATCACATACTATGATATGGCAGGTGGGCCAGAAATGGGGGCACTAAGAATAGACATAAAGAGAACCTTTAATCCTAGGTGATTTTCTTTCCTAGGGACAATAAAATCATTAACATCTCACAAAGTTCCTTAACAAATAAGGTTGCAAGACAGCAGGTTCATTGATGACCAGGGAAGGTGAGGGATTCAGTTGAGTCCCTGCCTGCAGTAATCAGCTGTTGCTGGGGTGATGAATAGCCCCAGATCTTCATAACTTACAATAACAATATGTATTTCTTGTACACAGGTCTGTGGATAGCTGTGGCCCAGCTGGACCCAGCTCTAGAATGTAGGTTCCAAGTAGATCAACTTTTGTGCCTCTCTTTCCAGATCAAGCTGCAGAGGGAAGAGTTACCTGGGGAGCAATCTTATGTTGGACAGAAGTTGCACAAGAGGCTGAGTCAAAACATGCAAGTACAGTTACATCCTTGTGTAGATGTGCTGTAGATCAAGCTCATTCACCATCCACTGGCCAAAGCCAAGGGGCAGGGAAATTTGCTTCTCCCACAGATCTGGGGAGGGGCATCGTGAAGATTCCATAGAAAGGAAAAGCAGCAGGCCAACTGTTAGACCCTCAGGAGAAAATAATGAATCTATCAACCTATCCACAGAAATTTCTAGAGTACTGACAAGGCATAAGACCCAGGTCTGCCATTATTCTACACTGTATGCATCAGAACAGGCGTTAGCAATGATCTCCAAATCTCAGTGGTTTATAAGAACTAAGGTGTTTTGTTTTGTTTTTTAATGTGACAAGGAAAAACAGTTCTGTTACATATAAGCAAGAAGCAATAAATATATTTTATTATAAATATGCTACAGGAAAAAAAATCAAGAAATCATGATAATAAAGCATTTCTCTTGCTGTTAAATTTTAAATAAATAGATTCTGGAGTACTTTTTAATTACTCTGAAAGTTTTTTTAGGTGTATATATGAGCCATAATAAACAAGAGAACAACATCATTTTGGAAGCAAACTGTGTAATGAGATTTATCTATTCATATTGATATAAACATAAAGGAGAAATACTCTGTTTTTCAGTTTCTACAACCCCCATATAATATATTGTTCTTTTCTTTTCCTCTTCCTTCCCCCTGCCTCTTTTTTTTAATGACTAAGGTTTATTCCTTGACCATGTTCCTTGTCTGTGCCTCTGTTCCACGTTTCCATACTCTAGAACCCAGGCAGGTGAAACTGCCTTTTTTTTTTTTTTTTAACTGTCTTATTTTTGAATACTTTTTTTGTGGCTGAGAGAAAAGAGAAATAGTGAACCACAGTCTAGCTCTCAAGCTGCTGTTCGAAAGTGACACCATCATTTCCACCCACATTTCACTGACCAGATTAAGTTACATAATAACTTGAGTTCAGCAGAGCAGGATATGGAATTTTCCTACAGAAAAAGCGTACCCAAAGCCTGAAGTCAAAGATCGAAGAAATGCACTTATCCTTTGAAGAAAAATGCAACCTAACATACTTACTTTGGACCAGAGGAACCGATCTGATGCCTTTTCCTAGAATTCTAGAGTAACCCACAGTGTCACCTGCTCAGGCCCACACCCCAGCAGCATTGTACACTGATCAGCACCTGTGAGTTGGCCTGGTAACAACCAATACACCCTCAGTTTAATGGAACAATATTTACTGAGTTCTTATCTATGCCTTGCAAGTGAACCTTGAAACCCAACCACTCCCCAAACTGGATTCTGCCTGTTACCATGTATAGGTATAGGATTTAGGAGAAACAGCAAAGGAGAAAGATACTAATAAACATGAACTAGGGCTTGCATGAATAAATGGAATGTCAATGACAGGTTTTGATGCAACTTTTGAAATGAAACTCAAGGTATGGGCGGCAGAACACCAGGTTTGCATCAGGATATGAACACTTGAGGACTGGTCACATTTCTCAAGTCTGTTCTCCTTCCTGAATGACACCATTGTTCTTCCAGACACCTGGGTCCAGGTTTTGACTTCTGCCTCCATCCAGTCACTTCCAAGTACCCTATGCCTCTCTTTTTTTCTTCCCCTTTCCGCTGTTATGCCTTCCTCACTGCATACCCTTGTCACCCTCATCACTTCCAGGTCAGTTGATTGCAACAGGCTCCTAAGTGGACTTCCAACCTCCAGCCTGAGTAACAGACTTGAAATTAAAAGATCTGGGTCCAATTCTGGCCCCAACACTCATTAATTAGATAAGTGTGTAGAAATAAGTCATTCCTCTCCCTGGCCCTATTTTGTCTCTTTGCAAAATAGAACAATTGAAAATTTCCTAATTTGTTAGGCATTGTTAAGATGAAAAAGACACTGGCTACAAAAGCCCTCTGTCAGGCATGAGGCACTGTGCAAATGATGGTAATAGTTTACATTATCAGCATCCACCTCATCTTTTGAAGTACAGGTCAGATCATGGCACTCTTCTCTGGAAAACCATTCAATGATTCTCCAACGACTATGAAATAAAGTTCGAGGTTTTTGCCAAGATTCTTCACAAACCAGTTCTATCTTTCCAGATGCATTCCTTCTCCAGAAAATGCTAACACAACTGTCAAAATCAGATCAAAATGAACCTCTTCCATAAGCTAAGAATAATTTCCCCTAGCCAGAAATAAGCTCTTTTACACATATTGGGATCCTTTCCCCATGACATTCAATTGTTACTTCCTATTTTAGAATGTACTACTGTTGAAATATTGAGGTTCCAGGAACACTCCCCACCAATACCAAAACCTGCAGGTGCTCAGGGCCCTTATCTAAAAAGGCATAGTACTTGCATTTAACCTACTGCATATCCTCCTGTGCACTTTAAATAATTTATCATTTATAAGCTGGGGATGGTAGTGCACACCTATAATCTCAGTGCCTCAGGAGGCTGGAGCAGAGGGATGGCAAGTTCAAAGCCAGTCTCAGCTTCTTAGCCAGGTCCTAAGCAACCTAGCAAGATCCTGTCTCAAAATAAAACATAATAAGGACTGGGGATGTGGCTCAGTAGTTGAATGCTCCTGGGTTCAATTCCTGGTACCAAAAAAGAAAAAATAAAAGTAATTTATATAATACCTATTACAATGTAAATGGTAGGTAAGGCATAGTTGTACTGTATTGTCTAGGGAATGACAAGAAAACTAAGTCTGTATGTGTTTCATACAGATGTGTTTGTTTTTTTGAATTATTTTTGATTCACAATTGGTTGAATCCACAGACATGGAACCTGAGCTACAGAGGGCTGATTGCACCTATTTATTGCTACCACTTACTAATTCCCTACAATGTATCTCAGGGTGGTGCTAGACCCTTGAATCTATTTCTTCTGACTAGAACAACAACTTTCACCTAGCAAGGCTATTAATCCCATTTAGCTGACAACAAAAATAGATGCTAGTAAATCAAAAGCAGGAAATTCAAACACAGGACAAGTTTAAAGCCCATGTGCTATCCATGATGCCTACTGCCTCCATTGCTTTATGTGGAGACCTTGACCTATGCCCTAGGTGGACTTCTAAATCCCTTTTTAGTGGATTCAGTCTGATATATCTTTGATATCCCTCACAGACCCAGTGTAGTAGTCTATACATAGAAAAAGCTTAACGATTGTTGAGTAAATAGTCATATGAAAATTTTGACCTCTAAGGACCTCAATTTCTCAGCTTTAAAATTGAGAATATAAAAAAGCCTGATCACATAATGTGCAGAGACCAACTTACTAGTAAATATTGATGAGCACTTACATGCCAGGCACTATTCTTAGCAACTCACTGATCCTCAGAAAACAACTATAAGAAGTCGTCAAGTCCATTTTATAGCTGAAAAGACTAAGGCACAATTAACTTGTACCCAAGGTTAATAAAGCTTTTAAGTTTGGAACCTAGGAAGACTGGTTCCAAAACCCATGTTCTCAATCAATATATACTACTGCCTCTGGACAGGTGGGGAACACAAGAAAATCAGCTGAAAAACAAAAATGGCCAAGGATTTTGGAATGTGGAAGGTAATAGAATTAACATACAAAAATAGCATGCAACATATATGCATTTATACATACATTATAACTCTGACTACCTCTGATTATATACTTACACTATAGATATGTATATGTGTTTAGTATATGTAAATGCTTTCATCTGATTGATAAAAATTAATTAATGGAATGTAAGATCTCAATCAAAATGGAAAAATAAAAACCCAACTAAAACACATAGGAATAAATTTAAGAAATATTGTGTACAATGAATCAAAATGCAGTCTGTAGGGCTGGGGATATAGCTCAGTTGGTAGAGTGCTTGCCTTGCAAGCACAAGGCCCTGGGTTCAATCCTCAGCACTGCAAAAAAAAAAAAAAAAATTGCAGTCTGTAAAAATAAAAATTAAAAAAAATTGAGAAATATACAGTATATACATACTAAAATTCTCCTAAAGGACATTTAAAATGTCATTAATAAATGGAGAAAAAGAACATTTTACCAAAGACTAGTAATAGAAAGAGGTGCCTTTCTCCAAATTAATATCTATATTGAACATAATCTAATTATAACTCAAAGAGGGAATGGTATAGTTCAACAAATGGGCATTTGCCTATGAAATGGTACAATTTTCAGAGGTAATACTGGAACAGTATTTATAAAAATGTTAAATGTTCATCACCTTTGACATAGCAATTCTACTTCTAAGAATACACTTGACAGGAATGCCAACACATGGTACCAAAAATGGACAAGAAATTTTCACTTAAGTTTTGTTCTACAAAGAAAAAAGGAGAAAGAGGAGGAGAGGAATGAGGAAGGGAGGATGGAAAATGGAAGGAAAGGAAAGAAGAAAGCAAAGAAGGGGGGAAAGGTAGCAAGGAAGGTGGAAAAACTAACTGCAGACAAAATGTCTAAGAATGGGGAAACAGATTTTTAGATAATCACACAAGAATATGCTAGGAAAGGCTGGGAGGGGTTAAATATGCTAAAATGAAAGAAGTGCTAGCTAGGTCTCCACTATAGAATGAATTTCTCTATCTCTACAAAATTCATTTGTTGAAACACTATATAATCTCCAATGTGATGGTATTTTAATATCCAAATCAGACCTTTTGAAGGTAATTAGGTCCTGAGCCCTCATGATGGGCTTAGTGCCCTTGTAATAAAAGATGGTAGAGGGCTTGCTTCCCTGCTCTCTCTACCTCAATTCGGAAGGACAGAGTAAGAATCCTGCCTTGTAATCTCTAACTACAGGGAAGGGTGTCCTGATCTGAAAATGTCCAGCTTCCAGAACTGTGAGAAATTTCTATTTAAGGGACCTGGACTGTGGTAATCTGTTAGAGAAGTCCAAACAGACTAAGACAATTTCTAGGAGAAAATGCAAACTATATCAAGGCAAATGTAGAAAAATGTACATACTATGATCACTTTACTTTTTTAATGTGGAGTATCATTTGGTGAAGGAGCGATGAAGGGTATGGGAGATGGAGGTTGCCTGTTTTGCTTTCCATACTTCTGCAATAAACATATGTAACTTTTATGATCATTACTAAACATTTGATTCACTAATACTTGAGTCTTATGCCAGGTACTGGGATGGTGCACATGAGAGCCAGGGAGCCTATATGTGCATTTTTATCCCTAATTGAAATGGTTACAGTTATGATATATTAAATGATTGCATGTTTGCATCTGTTTATAGACTTTTGCATCTCTCCATTTATCTGTGTATTTTGGTGCAAGAATCATGCTAGTTTAATTACTGAAGCTTTAAAATAAATTTTAATATCTGATTAGGCAGATTCACTCTTCTGGCTTTAAAAAACCCAACTTTATTGAGATACACTTTACATACAAAAAAAGTGCCACTTAATTATACAATTCAATGACACTTATCAAATTTATATACCCATGTAATCACCATCACAATTTAAAAATTGATGAAAGTATTCTAAAGATCATCTAGAATTAGAACTCATAAAATCTAACAGGAAATGCTTAGTTTGGTGACAACATATATGACAGATAATCACTAATGTGTATAAAGAATGCCGAAAAATTAGAATGGAGGATGTAGCTCAGTAGCAGATTGATTGCCTAACATGAGAGGCCCTGGTTCAATCCCCACTACTGAGAAGGGGGGGCGGGGGGGGGAGCGGGGGAGGAAGAGAAAGAATTCAACGGGCAAAGGAATTAACAGTCAATTCAACCACAGAAACGCAGACGACTAATTTGAGAAACAGTGGATTCCTATGGGTAATAAACAACATGTAAATTAAAACAAGTAACCTTTTTTTTTTTTTTTTGGTCCATGTTATGGATTTAAAACTTCAAGTGCATGTAGTAGAGAAAATTTTAAGAAGATACCCATAAAATCTCAACAAGCTAGAAGGTGAAGTTTTAAGTACCCTTTATCTTGTTTCCTGAATATTTGGTAAAAAGTTTATCCTTTAAAGAAATTGTAATAATTTTCATGTTAGGTGTTAGGCACGCATAGTTTTCTCTTCTCACCGCATAAAGTAATTGGTGCATGCCCTCTAGGAAAAGAATTGCCCCTAAAACAACTATTTGCCCTGATAAGGTTTAGTTTTCTTGAGGAAAATACATACGCGTACACACAGGCACACACACCTGCAGGTTTTGCTAATCGTCCGCATAGTGAGATCATCATTGGAGCCGCCCTGCGGACTGGTGGGGAGAGCTTGGGGCGGGCAGGAGATGCTTGGGTCACACCGACCCCGCAGGAGCTCGTGCCCCAAGACACCGCGAGCGCAGTGCGGCACGGATGACATGAAGCTCAGCGGGCAGAGAGAAGGCAAGATACGCCCAGAATGTCCTATCACTTTTGGGAAAAGAATGCTGGCGGGAGATCAGGGTCCGGGATCTAGGGTCTGCGCCAACATTGGGCAGTTCCCCTACGCTCAGGCCTCAGTTTCCCCTCCCAAAGGCCGAGGCTGACTGTATCTATCGCTTTGCTGGTTTCTTTCAGCTGGTGTTTTCCGCGAGGGAGGGGCGCCTTCCTCTGCCTGATCACCTTCCCCTGCCTGCGGAACTGCGAGAAACCCCACGCTGCAGCAGCGCTCCAGGCGCATCCGGCGGCCCGAGGGGCTGACGCGCGACGAGGATTCGTGCCCGGGGGCGGCCATTAGGCGATCGGCCCTTAGACGCTGGGCGGGGCTGGGCTCGGTGGCCGTCTTGCCCAGGCTCGCACGCGCCCAGCTCGGGTCCTTCGTTCCACCCCGCAGCGCAGCAGGCGCGGGCGAGGGGTGAAGAGGCGCATTCCTCCCTGAGCTAACGACCGCCGGGCCGCGCGGCGACGCCCTTCAGCGGTCCCTATGGTCCTCGGGCAGCCAGCGGCCCGCAGCGCGGGCAGGGCCGCAGCGAAGCCAGCGTGCCCGGGGCGCAAGGCCGGGGTGCAGGCTCTTCCAGGCAGCACCATACCCCGCAGCTGCTCTCCGCGTGCCCGCTGCGGCCACCCCTGATCCCGTCCCTTTGCTGTGGCGTGCCTCCGGGATGGGTGCTCCCACCACCGTGCCAGAAGGGCTGGGCAGAC
>JAJEJO010002323.1:107866-132278 GCA_020662805.1 Glaucomys volans
AAAAAAAAAAAAAAAAAAAAAAGAAGAAGAAGAACGGCAAAAGGCGCCAACTGATGGGCAGCCAGGGAAAAGCAGGGGTCGCCCCAAGTCCAGTGAACAGGAAGCCGTATGGCCCTTTTGTGAATGGGAATAGAAATCAGCATTTTATTTTATCAAATGGGGACAGAGATTGCTTCACATTAATGAAACATCTCTCAGTGCGTGTAAGCAATTCATTAGAAAGCGATTACTTTGAATTCTGAATGGTTTTCATTCTTTCAAAATCCTTCTACTTAAAACATGATCCTGAGAGAACGGTGGAGATATGAGAAAATATGCACATTGCGTTAGAACAATCCCTAAAGAGCAACACAGGAAAAAGAATTACCCAAAGGGGAAATTACCCAAATTGTGGAATTACCCAAAGAGGGGAAAAAATAAAGCAAAGTAAAAAAAGAAAAGTAACAGTCAGCTGTTTATTAGGATAAAGGAATCTGCTTTTCCTTTCTTGCCAGTTGTGACCACAATTTTATTGCCTTTCTCGTTGCTACTAGGTTAGTTTGCCTGTCTAGGCCAGGGCTTAGCAAATTAAAAGAATATTTCGACATATGAGAGTTATAAAAAATTTGAGTTTTGGTGATCATAAAGTTGTATTGGAGCATGTTTAAATCATTTCCATGCTATCACACCAAAATGACACATAGTTGAGGCAAAGGCCTATAAAGCACAAAGCCTAAAGCTTTTACTATGGGGTTTACTAACACTTGCTTTAATTGTTCTGTGGTCAGTAGGGGAAACTTTAAACCCAGCAAATCTCCATATGATTTCTTCTTGTGTATGTTAGTTAATACTAGATACTAAGTTCCTTTTGATGCTTACATTCATGCACCCAAGCATCTCTTGGCCTCTATTCTTTCAACCAACATTTATTGAAAAATTATACTGGTATTAAGGAATGTAATTGATCAAAGTATGTTATGTGCAATATGAATATACCACAATGAAATCCACTATTCTATGTAATTATTGTGCACCAATAAAATAATTATTCTAACAGTTATTCAACATTGTATGGGAGAATGAGATAGGAATTATATGAATCCTACACTCAAAGTATTTATCTTTAGGAATGTGAGGAAGTCTATACATGGCCAGATAGTATGACAGCTGTGTCCAGTACAGGAAAGGAGCTTGGGAATATATTCCCATCTCCTGGAAGAAAGACTAGTAGTCCTATACTCTGAATCAAAGGATTGTGACAAACTTGAGCCTAATTCAGGTCACTGTCAATGACCCAGTGCTGGGCTCCAATCTATTTACTGGCTTTGACAAATGAGTCCTTTGTGCCTCAATGTTCTCATCTAGATAATAGAGATAGTGATGTTTCCTTTATAGTTTGAGAAGTGTACATGAAACAATGTATATACTTATCTCCAGACCTGGCAAAATGTCTAGCAAATAATACATAGTGGATGGTTATTCCCCATGTTTAACACAAATTTACTAAGTACGTATTATGTTGTGCCAGGCAATGTCTGTGTTGTCCAATATGGTAGTTCTACCCACATAAAAATATTTAACTTTAAATTAATTATAACAAAATGAAATTTAAAAGTCACTCCCAGGGTTGTGCTATCCACATTGTAAATGGTCTTTACCTACCCATGGTTCACGTCTACTATATTAGATAGTGCAGATATAGACCATTTCCATCTTCATAGAAAGTTCTATTGAAAAGTGCTGTTGTACACACCAGAGATTCCTCAGTGAACAAAATCAAGTCTTTGCCTTTAGAGAGCTAAATCTGAATGGATGACAGATGATAAATAAATAAATACATAATTTATCAGTTGTTAATAAATATTTTGAATAATAAAATTACTTACCTATAATTTTTGATGACTAATATTACTCTGAATGCTTTCAATATAGGAACTTTTTTTTTTGGTAACCAGGGTGCTGCTACCAGGTTGACCTCAAACTGCGATCCTTCTGTTTCAGCTCACCAATGACTGTGTATTAAAACATGGGGTCAAAGGGTGTTGAGGGCCCAACTAACTGGATTTCAATATGAGAAGTAAGAGAAAATGATATAAAAAGGAAAAATGAATTTAATCACAGTTTGATCAAAATTGGGAAGACAACCAACTGCCTTCCCCACTCTACAGAATTTTTACAATTTATAGGAACAAAAAGTCAGACAATATACAGTGTAACTTCAGCCAAGCTGTGCTGACCAAGGGCTGTGTTACAGTTTCAGTTTTCCCAACCTCTGTTGGTGCCAGGACTTTGGGGGAGAGCTGTCTTATCTTCCAATCTCCTGTGAGATGACAGTTTGCTGGGATGATGGAAACTGGGATGGAGAAAATAGCTTGACCAGTAAATGGAAAAGAAAAAACAATTTGGAGTTTCTAATTTAAAATGAGCCCTGCTATAGCTGTGATTACAATCACATGGCACTGCACCTGGATTTCAATATAATAACTTTTAACCACTATAATAACCCCAAAAGATAAGTAAGCTAAGAAATTTACCCAAAGTCAAACTGCTAGAAAGAGGTAGAGCCAGAATTTGAACACACAGAGTTCGGTTCTAGAGTTTATTCTCTGAATCAACATTCTGCACTGCCTCTGAAAGCAAAATAAAAATAGCACAACAAAGAATAATAAAATAAGGGGTTAGACTATAATCGTTATTTTAGTAATCACTTTAATATTCATACAAATAGGTGTTTTATCAGTCTGGCTCCAACCAGAAATAGCACAGTATGATGGGAAAATTAAGAAGAGTTTAATTAAAAATCTCTATATCCAATGGTTGTTAAGGAAAATTACCAATGCATGGGTTCTAGACCATCCCAACGTAGTAGATAACATACAGCATTGGAATCAGAACAGCAAGAAACCTTTACTAATCTTAGACCTGAAGGAAAAGGTCAGGGAATAGTTATTAGAACCACAACAGAAGAATTGTAAAGTAAGGGTCATACTACAGGACCTGACACCTTTAATCGAATGAGGCAGTGAATCTATAGTGACCCATAAAATTAAGAGCCAGAAAAAACAGCTCTCCCGTTGGTTGAACACAACCAGAAGCCAGAGGCAAGGAAGTCCCTGATGAAGTCCACTGGGACAGAGTTCCTGGATCACAGAGCAAGTTGGGTGATCAGGAAGCACAGAGAGAAAATGTCCAGTAACACTTACCTCTTCAGCCTTTCTTGTTCTTTGTTCATATGAAAATTGAAAACATCAGTAGGGGCACATGAAATGTGTCATTGGGTATCATATCATAATCAGGTAATTTAACTTGGACATAGTCCTACCTGAAACATAAAATGTGAATCACAGTTGTTACTTTTTCTATAAGTTCAGGGGGAAAAATGGCTGGGGATGAGAATAATTAATTAATGAACATAAAGCATCATTGTTAGAATCCCTGCTTCTATAGTTGGCCATGAGTTTTAGGTTTTGAATTCTAGTGTCTTATGTCTTTTTTCCATTACTCATCACATGTTCCCTTTCTCTCAGACAGTACTTCACTGTAATAACGTTCTTTATAGAGTGACCCAAATTGTTAATCCTACAGGATTTGATTCCTCAATGTTCATTTTTTTTAGTTGTAGTTCTCCACTCATCAGGACCACTGAATATGTAAGTACTCACATGGATTTGCCAATGAATTCCTGGATTTTGAATATAATCTTCCTTGACCTGATTGTTAGCAGCAACCCAATTTCCCATTGGTATTAAAATAGATTATGAAGAGCCTGAAAGTGACTCCTTTATTTGCTTCTCAGTTTCCAACTCAAAAGACTGTGAAGTCTCTGGTGGAAGTATTCCTCTTTTAAGGGTATTGTCCTTAAATCCACCAAGTGCAAGTTTGTAGGACTAGGAAGAGGGAATTCCTTAATTGAGTTTCTTGGTATAATAGTGAGAAGGCTATTTCTTTGCTCCTAGACCTCTGAATTCTGTCATAAACAGATGGTACATGGCTATCGATTTAAGGAGTATCTACATTCTGTAGGACAGCATCCTGAACTCTCCTGGCATTGTCTCACAGCGGGTGTCATAACTGAGCCTTCTGAAAACCATTGCACAATTCAATAATATTAGCCACTTCTGGGTAATGGAGCCTGAATCCTACCATTGTAGGTCAACTGTTATTCTTCCTTGGATTTCAAATGGGTCCCCCTGGGCAAAAAGCAATGGAGCAGTTATTCAGCAATTCTATCAATAATGGAACTAGCAGAAGAGCTGTGGCCTAGAAAGGAAAATCCAAACCCAGAATATGTATCTATCCTTTGAGGGCAATTGTTGATCCACCATGATATTAGATGTGCAATATAATTAACCTGCTGCCAGGTAGCTAGTTGATTACTCTAGGAAATAATGCCATATTGAAGAATCAGTTTCTTGCTATTGTCAAGTTGGGTACTTAGCATGGGTAGTAGCTGGATCAGCCTTATGAATATAAGTCTTATTATTGAAACCACTCAGAACCTGTGTCCCTGATGCTGATTAACAGTATGAGACAGGTCATGTTGAAGATCAGAATATTTTCAATTTTTTTCTTGTAATTTCTTCTTTAGCTTATATGTTAGGCATACATTTTCAACTTTCTTAATTGGGCTTCTCTATATTATTTTTATTTATATCTAATTTTTTCAAATCTGAAACTTTTCCCGAAAGATTTTGTTCTTTGAAAATCTGTTGAGGCTGGGTGCAGTGGCAAATGCCTGTAATCCCAGAAACTCAGGAGGCTGAGGCAGGAGGATCACAAGCTAGACACTAGCCTGGGAAATTTGGTGATACTCTGTCTTGAAATATATACGCTTCACTGTGGTAGAGTGCCCTGGATTCAATCCTCAGTACCACAAAAAGAAAAAAATCTGGTGAGACTTTTCTAATGGTCCAGAATATAGCTTGCTTGGAAATGTTTCTTATAAACTTGAATAGATACTTGTTTTATATATCTGTTGCTGTTACTAGGCACATATGCCTTTTATCATTATAAAATATCTTTGTCTCTAGTAATAGTTTTTGTCTTAAAGTTTCTTTGTCTGATACTAAAGTAGGCATTACAACTTTCTTATGCCCCTTTTTCTTTGCTGACCTAATAAATTTTCTGAAAACTGGACATTGGGGATATTATATTGTAGCAACTCTGCATTCTGTTATTTTCTTCTGAGGATTGTTGGGTTTTTGTTCTAGTAGGCAGTTCACTTTCTAAATTCATATTTCAAATTTGAAACTGTATGTCTCTTGCAACAGCTTACATCCCTTCTGATTTTTCTTCTCCTCACTTCCACTCCCCAGCTTCTGCTTTTTCAGACTGGTCCCCAGAATGTCTTCCCTGTGTCTAAGTAAATTAGTGATCATCTGAGTATCTGAGCAGAAGCTATACTTAGGTTTTGGACTCATCCTCTGTGTTTCCTTACTTCTCCAGTGTCTCCTCTAAATTTTAAGCCACTCTTCTCCTTCCAGACTTTGTCCCCTGATACCTCAAACAAGTGGGCCTCTGCTTTGAGCTGCCTGAACTGCGCACACTCAAATAAAAAAGGTGCGGGGGGTGTGTGGGTGCTGGTGGTGGCTGGGATGTGGCTCAGGGATTAAGCCCTGGGCTCAATCCCTGGTACCAGAAGACTCTTCTGATCTTCTAATACATTTTTTAATGGTCCCTTGGGATACTGCCCAGGAATGAGTTTAGCAGTCAGCCAGGGATTTTGACAGTTTATACTTAAACCATGAATCTCATTCTGTTATTCTCTTACTTCTAGCATTCCTCTCTAATTTTCCAGCTGTTTTTCACACTGAACTGTCCCTCTGCCAACTCACGCTTATAAAGCTGTGATTTTCTGTTCAAGGAGCTGTGGAGATTGAAGAACGTCAAGGGGACATCTCACAATTTATCAAAAGTAAGCTCCCCTCCAATGATTGTCTCATTTGTATTTCTTTTCAGTGCATGTACATTTTGTTCAGATTTTATAAAAGTCATTTGCAGAAGAGTGATCCATCAATTCACTTGCCGTTACTGGAAACCAGACTTTTAATTATTTAGGTACTTTATAACCACCTCTGTTTCACTCTGTATGTCACGTATGTAGAAGGATATGCAGATAATGATCTGAAGTATTATATTTAGTAGCAGATAAAAATTAACCTTTGGTAATTGTCATTGTTTGCTTTCCTTATTCTTCTACAAACTCGGTTATTTTAAAGATAAATGATTTACTTTCGATTATCCACATTCAAATCATAAGGGAGGTTTCAAAAATTTAAATTTTGCTGCAGTGACAGTGGACATATCAAATTTTCATAGCATCACACTGAAAATTTTAGAACATCAGTGAATTTAATGACAAGCAGTGTGAATATACTGAAACAGGTAGAGTTATCAACCACCAGGAAGCAAAATTTGCCAAGAATGATGTTAGAATAGGGAAGAGTTTTGGTTCATAAAATTTTATGTTGACCACATGGCAAACAAACAAACAAACAAAAAGCAAGTAGTTTTTTCTTAGATTACAATCTGCTGTGGCTTCTAATTTTATACTTTTGGTACTTCTTTCTAGAAATAAGACAATAACTATTCAATACACACTCAATGAAGGAAAAAAAGGCAATGGTTAAAAAAATCCATTTTTTAAAAGATTATTCTAATGGCTCATAAAATGCAGTGATAGAAACAATCTCTGGAGTGCTAGACTTAAAAATTTGAGACTCTAAAATGACACCAAGTATCACTGATGCTGGTTGTTGAAAATAAAAGAGACTTATGCAGTGATAGCAAAGTGTCACTACTCTGAGTCTTCCTTTATAAACTGCCATAGCAGGAGGATTGTGTTTTCATTGGTTTCATCTCTTGGGGTCACTTTACTTGCAGAGGCAGGTGAGGAAGAATCTACTTTTACAGGTTGGCAAGTCTGGGTCTGGAGGGAGAGGGAGAGGGCAACCATGTTACATGCTGATGGAGATGGAGCAGAAGAGACTGTTGGGGAGAGGAGTATTGCATGGAATCTTAAGAGCAGAATGCAAGTATTGGCCCATGTTGCTTCTGTAGTCCTACCAATCTTTGGTAAAGGCTACCAAAATCACAAAAAAATATTGCTATTGTGTTTCTAGTGAAATAATTAGAAGGTCTGTTTCCATTTGATGTTGATTCAAACGAGCTATGCTCTTTTGATCACTGGGACAGGATAGACCTCAAACTCGGGCCATGAGAGTCCTTGATGTCATCACTGAAAGGAATTTAAGGATGATCAAATGAGGCACAGATTGATTTTATTAAGAGAAAGCAAAGAGTACACACTGAGAGATAGGATAGGGGGCAGGAATTATTGAGCAATAGTTGACCTCACCTTAGCATGGCATCTTTATATATGTAAAATCTATAGTATAGAGACACAATATCCAAGGATATTTTTAGTTCCCATTTGTATTGGTGACTGGACATGTTGATCATTACCTGCTAGGGGGTGTCTTCTTTGTTCTTGGCAAAATACCTACCAATTTCCCCATCTAGAGATTTCATTGTTCTGCTTTGTGAATTTAAACTACACTAGCTGAAGGAAGTGGCATTCACACCTGTAATCATGGCCACTTGGGAGGCCGAGGCAGGAGGACCACAACAAGTTTGAGGCCAGCCTCAGCAACCTTAGCAAGACCCTCTCTCAAAATAAAAAATATATATATATAAAGGACTTGGGATGTGGCTCAGTGGTAAAGCATTCCTGGGTTCAATCCCCAGTACAAAAAAACAGTAGTATATTTGTTACATGTTGGGTTTTATAGGGAGTGCAACATATGGGTAAAGTGATCATATCATAAAAATATAAATTATAAAAAATCTATTTGTTGAGCAAAAACGTTCTCAGACCTTTTTTGTTTGTTTATTTTGCTTTTAGACCCAGGTCAGGAAAGAGGTATTTTTGGACCTGTGGATAAAGTTTGATAATCTATTGAGTAGTGTTTGTGATCAGAGTATGTAGAAGAGGAATTTAAATCTGGGGTTTAACTCATGGCCACTCTTGTTTTGCCCCATATGTCTCCTTTCTACCTAGCCTTATGTCTTCTTCCTCATCCCCCTACATCTGAGGCTTTGGTCTGTTATTCTTTTTTTTCTTCTTTTTGGTACCAGGGATTGAACCCAGGGGAACTTAAGCACTAAGCCACATCCCCAGTCCGCTTTATCCTTTTTATGTTTTATTTTGAGACAGCATTTGCTAAGTTGCTTAGGGCCTTGCTAAGTTGCTGAGGCTGACATGCAACTTATGATCCTCCTGCCTCAACCTCCCAAGTTGCTGGTATTAGAGGCACGTGCCACCACACCTAGTCAATTCCTTATTCTTAAGGGAAGATAGAGGTTTGAAGGTCTGTCTTCTGAAGGTTTTTCAATCTGACAGGGCATGATGTCTCTACATAGCCAGGATCCATAGTCTCAACCTGACTGATCTAAAGGAGGCATGGGAAGGTTGAGTTCTGTTGTATGGAGAGGCATCTGTTTTTGATGATCTGGAAAGAGGGCATAGGCTTTTCAGATGGGAGTGTAGCCGACATTCCATTGCAACAATATCTGAAACAGCAAACCAATATTCCAATGTCAAATATAAGAGCTAGGAAGAAAAGGGTTTTCTTCTATAATGAGGGTCCAGAAAATCATAAGAACAGTAAACCATTAAAGCTTAAGGTAGAATAAGACATAGCACTGATCTGTCAGCCTAAATCATGAAGCGCTGGAGAAGCATTGCTGGAGTTACCAGGAACACATACACAACATTCTATTCTAAAAATTGCCTAGGTTCCAACTTGGGCCACTGCAGAGATATCAGGGGTCATTCCATTGTGTGTAATGGCCTTTCTCATCACTGATACCTCTGAATTTAATATAAAATACCTTGGATGGTATGTTAAAAGCCTTTTAGGTAAATTTAACAAGAGATTCAATGTACCATATAACATCCTCTAGTACTACTTGTAGGAGAGAGAGGCCACATGATCATACCAGTGGAGAACAGAATGCATCTACCTATCGTGTAAAACTGGGAGATTGGCTGGTGTCTTTTACCCAAGGATATCATATTGAATGCCTTCCTAACCAGCTGGGTGGAAACCAGGGCCACAGACTAGTACCACAAAGCCACTGGGCACTGTATGGGGCTGACCGTCTTATTCCTGGTCTTCAGATCCAATCTGTTGCAAAACAGTCCATTTATTTTTATAGAAGCATGGTGAAGATATTATTTTTGATAGGCATCCAATCCAAACATTGAGTCATGCTTCCCTAATGATCCAACAAATGTTTTCTTTGTTCCCAGCAGACAGGAGCCATTTGACTAAGTTTTCGTATGGTGTGAGTAAGCCAAATGTAATCATCCCATATCTGAAAGTAACCTTCTAAATGTCTATGGTTGTATTCTCTCATTATAGTTTTATCTGGTGTTTTATCTAAATGGGGCTAGGCATAATTCCAGATTTGGGTTCCTGTTTCTGAGAGAAAAAAAAATTTCTTATGACCTTTTATGTGAAAGATTGTTATTAACAGGTCATCAAGATATATTAAATCTTGTGGCAACTGATAAAATGGAGAAATCTACCTGTTGTTCTATTATAAGTTTAGTTGAATCATTTCCTTCAAAGAAATAACCCACCAAGGAAACCATGAGGTATGAAAGGTTCTTATTAATGTCTTTAGCGTGGTTTTAGGCCCAGTCAAGGAATAAGTTTGATTCTTCACAGGAAAAAGGAATGAAAAAGATAATGAGCAGCAAATATCTTGGATTTATGAACATATGCATTGTTTTTTTGAAGTTCCTATGAGCATACATATTAAGGTGAGTAGTAGAGTAATAAAAACACTAAGGCCAAAGCAAGTTCCTATGTATGGTACAGGTTAAGATTGATAGGTTCCTCCCAAAAAAAGGAGGACAAGAATTCCTGAGTGTAGAAAGTAATAATAAGCCTGCAGTATTATACACAGGGGTTTAGCTTAGATACAATTAAGTATTAGTAGCATAAGCAATTAAACTTAGAAGAGGATAATCCCCAACTGAAAACCCACAAATAAATAAAAAGAGTCAAATGTAGGGTTATTTATCTAATACATAAAAGTGTACCTAAACTGCAAACAAGAAAAAATGTAAGCATGAGTATTTATGCTAATAGTAAGATCTAAGACTTACCTTAATCATTGATGATCAGCCTCTTTGTTTTTGTCTTTTTTTTTCCCAGAAAATAATCTTTAAGTTTTCCCAAGGCTCACAGGGGCAAGAGACAGGGTCTTTGATTGTTTCCCAGAACTGTGAAGGCTTAAGAGAAATAGTTTTTATCCTTGACACATGAATCCATAAAGCACTGCTGTAGGAGTGTTTAAAGAACTCAATAAGGCCAGGCATGGTAGGGCACACCTGAAATCCCAGTAGCTTGGGAGGCTGAGGCAGGAGGATCTCAAGTTCAAGACCAACTTCAACCACTTGGCAAGGGCCTAAGCAATTTAGCCAGACCCCATCTCAAAATAAAAAATGAAAAAGGCTGGGGATGTGTTAAAGTTTGGATGTGATGTATCCTCCAAAATCTCACATGTGAGACAATGCAGGAAGGTTCAGAGGAGAAATGATTGGGTTGGAAGAGTCTTAACCCAATCAGTGAATTAATCCCTGATGGGATTAATTGAAGTGGTAGGGTGTGTCTGGAGGAGATTGGAATTGAGGCATGGCTTTGGGATATATATTTTGTATCTGGAGAGTGGAGACTCTTTTTGCTTCCTAATAACTCAAGTGCTTCCCTCTGCCACGCTCTTCCACCATGATGGATCCCTGAGGAATGAAGCTAACCTTCTATGGACTAGGGCCTCTGAAACCGTGAGCCCACAAATAAACCTTTCCTCTTCCATAATTGTGCTGGTCAGATCATTTAGTCACAGCAGTGAAAAAAACTGACTAAAACAGGATGTAACTCAGTGCTAAAGCACCCCCCAGGTTTAATCCCAGAACCAAAACCAAACAAAAAAATTTGATAAGGATTCTTCCATCTTGGAAGAAGCTGATCTGGGGGATAGTCAGAAATAAGACATGATCCCCAGGTTCTACTCTTGTGCAAGTTATAGTATCAGGAACTGAAAGAATTTTGTTGCCATATTCTACCAAGGTTTTTGGCCTAAATTGATTACATATTTGATCACATCTTGTGTCTTAGGATCTCTAAGTGGATCTGTACCAAGAAAAGCCTGCCACACAATATTTCATAAGGGCTTAGTTGGAGAGAAGTATTAGGAACAATTCTAATTCTTAACAAAGCCATAGGTAACAGATGTAGCCAAGGCTCTGAAGTTTCCCAGAACAATTTTGCCAAAGTAGTTTAAATATGTATTTTAGCCCTTCCATCTTTTTCTGATGACTGGGGACATCCAGAGGTATGAAGATTAAAAGTTATACCCAAAGCTCATGAGACCTCTATCTTGTGTTACCTTGGAGGAAAAAGAAGATCCATTGTCACTTTGAATGATCTAGGAAGTCCAAACCTTGAAATAATTTCTTTTAATAAAGTCTTAGCAACTTATTTGTCCTTGTCATTTATGGGAGGATATACTTCTATCCATTCAGCAAAAGTGCAAGAAAACCTAGAAAATTGTTATATCCTTGACATGGAGGCATTTGAGTAAAGTCCAGCTGTCAGTTATCTCCAAGGAATGTGCCTTGACATCAAGTACATGGGTAAGTAAAGGTGGTGGCCTGGTTCCCCCTCTCCCTCTGATTATGGTGGAAGCAGAGGGGGCAAACTTCTGAGACCTTTCAAACAATGGATTTGAAGGCTTTCCCTCAGAAGCCATGAGTTACAATAGTAGTTAATTCACTTCTCCCAAATAATATGAATCATAGATCCCTTTAATAATTTCCCTTTGATCAGACTTTGGTTGTAAAACTTTGTGATCCCACTCCTTTATCCATTAGGCATTTTCATCCATTCATATCCATATTGGCTTGTCCCTTCTCCCTTAATTTTTGAGTAAGATGGACTTATATCTAAATCTGGAGTCAGGTATATTAGGGCCATTTCTAAACCACTTTGAAGTGCTACTTCTCTATCACTTTGACTGGCCAGTTTATTTCCCTGAACTATAGGGGAACTGCTCTTTTGATGTCTCTGCAATGTATTACTGATACCTGGGCAGGCAGCCAGCTTGCTTCAGGGAGAGAGAGAATTTCAGGCTGGTGTTTAGGGAATCTTTCCAGGTTGAGTTCCTCTCTCTTTCCATACAGCAGCAAGGGGATGGAGGACTGAGAGAGCATATCTAAAGTACTAAAGTATATGTTTAACTCCTTTCTCTTTCTTCAGTTGTAAGTCTGGGTGAGGACAATCATTTTGACCTTTTATACTGAGGTGTTTGGTGAGAGTGGCTTTGCTTTAATTACCTTCTGGAAGCTGATTATTACATAACCTGCTTTTTGAGTTCCCTCTTTCATGTATCTGCTTCTGTCTGCAAACCATTCTACACCAGGGTTATTTAAAAGGTGATCTTTAAGATCAGGTCTGCTAAAATAAATCTGCTCTATCGGTTCCACACTAAAATGAAGCAAATTATTTTCTTCCCTTGGGGTGGGAAGCAATTTAAAGTTTGGCAGAACTTGGGAGTGATTTCTGGAGATTCTAATAGGAGGGATTGATATTTAGATAGTCATCCTCTAGTTAACTATTGAAGTCCTTTAATTTCAGGAATAGCTTGAACTTGATGAGAGGTTAGGACATCTAATGAATGGTTATCAGAAGGGCTGTGGCAGCTGCAGCACAGAGGTGCCCAACCTTTTCACATGATATGGAGTCAAATTATTCAGAAAAGTAGGCCACAGACTGAGGAATGTCACCCAGCTTTGAAGTGGGGAACTCATAGCCACACCTTGTGTTTTGGGTACATGTAAGGTGAATGGCTTGTCTAAATCTAGAATTCCCAAGGTTGGAGAAGACAAAAGCCCTTACATTTTTGAAAAGCCCCTGGTTGCTCTCCTGTCCAATCTAAGGGCTCATAATTGGGCCCCTGTGTGGCTTCATACAGCGCTTTGGCGAAAACTGGGGATTCAGATTCAGCACAATCTAACCATTCATAAGAAAACCCTGAGTTGTCTCTTGGTCTGAGGGGGTCCTAACTTTGAAAGGGCATCTTTTTTAATCCAGGTTGAGAGCTTGTTCTCCTGGATTAAAATATGGCCCCAATATTATACTTTTTGTTGAGAAATCTGAGCCTTTCATGGAGATACTCAGTACCCTGTGGCTTCTAGAAAATTTAAAACATTAATGGCATTATTGTTAGTGTCCAGCTTTGAAGGGTTTCAGATAAAGTGATCATGTACGTATTGAAGTAAAGATCCATTTTTCAGAGTTCAACATCTTAATTATTTAGCTTAAACATTTCCAAAGAAGTGAGGGCTCTCTCTAAATTCCCACGGCAGCACTGTTCAAGTGACTGGGTGATTGGGTGATTGTCATAGTGTCAGAATCAGTCTCTTCAAAACAAACAGATATTGTGAGTCAGGGTATAACAGGATGCAAAAGAAAGCATCCATGAGATCAAGAACAGTGAACCACATGAGTCTACCTAGTACTTGAGTCAGGATAGTGTATGGGTCAGGAACCATAGGATGTAGTGAAATTACAACTTTACGAATCATCTGCGAATCTTGGAGTAGCTGATATTCTCCATTAGGCTTTAGAACTGTCAAACAGGGCTATTACAGAGTGATTGACAGGGACTAAGGGGCCATATCTAAGGAATTTAGAGATAAGAGGCCTGAGCCCCCCACAAGCTTCTGGTTTGATGGGATATTGTCATTTTGTCGCTGTGCAGAAATACACAGAGGGAAAAGGCTAGGGTCTGCTGCTCATGCTCCGTGAACACTCAGGAATCAAATTGCCTGGGAAATAGGTTCTATTCAAAGCTGGTTTTAAAGGAAGGTTAAGGAAACTTTCTGTTTCAAATGATCATCTTCAGAGAACTCAAGGGCCAGGAAGCTTTTATAAAAGGAGAGAAGGCAAAGTGGGCCAAAAGGTAGGAAATACATATGCAGATTTAGCTAACCAGAGAACTCGTCAGAATTAATTTCTTGGCATCTGTCAGGTCAGGGCAGTCAGCCTTTCAACCTTCACTTTAAGTATGAGGAAGATGGGAAGTTAGTCCCCAGTGCTACAAAAAAGGAAAAGAAAAAGAATAAAAAAGTTAAAATAATTTGAAGTTTTAATTCTCAGATGGAAGAAGTCAACCTTAATTTCTAAGGGAGTCTGTTTCAGTTTGTCAAGGTAAGCTTTTGGATCTTTTAAAGAGAGACAGGTTGAATATTGATTGTCTTTCCTGGGATTTCAATATCCTAGCCTGAGGATCTACTTAAGATAAAATCTCCTCAGGTATATTTTTCAGTTTCTTTTTTTATTGATCCCATTATAATGCCTCTAAAAAGGGTGATTATCTTAGTCATCCCAGAGAGGCCAAGAAACCTCTTCTCAAAAAAGGATTGGGGCATTCTGCAAGTAGCAGGAAGGCTTGAGTACAATTTTATTCTCCCAATCTACAAGCTAAAGTCATTACAAATATTTTGGTCATGGAAGTTTCATCAACATCATTCATAACACAAGTTTATTAGAAAGAGGTCCTGGAGGTTCAGAAAGCAGAGAAAATAGCCCCTGGCAAAGAGAAAATCAGTAAATCTCACAGGCTGCTTCAAGACTTACTTGAGTCTCCTTAAGTAACATTTTCAGCTAGCTGAAGAGAGTCTCGTGGGGAGGCCTTGGGTATCTTGGGTATCAAGGGCAGCCATGCTGAAGCTGACTGCCTCTCCTTCCTTCAGAGATAGGAACATTTTTGCTTCCAACGGTTGCTTTCTATAGAGAGGGAACAAAACCCTGATTGCTTAGGACTTTTATTTGGGCGATCCTTATCCCAAAACCCTGGTTCTCCGCAATGGTGGCAACCATTAGACCTGTTATAGTCAGCCTTCTTGTTAAAAAGAGCCCGGCCCCCTTACCCCAAGGACAGGTTCTTATTTATCCAGGGAAGTAATTCCTTTTCCAGAGCCAAAATTATTAATTTGGCTTGTTGTCTGGCCTTTGACCTCATGTCCTGAATCATGTGCACATCTTCTAGTTTGTCCCTGTTGTAGAAAGCTCCAAAAGACAAATCTAAGAGCTGGTTCATGGGTGTTTGTGGCCCCATGATTTGTTTTTATAATTCTAATGTCTGGAGCCAATTGACTGATTAAGTAAGCACCCAGTAAAGCTTGTCCCTCATGAGAATTTGGATCAATATTATTGTACTTTTTTAGGGTCTCAGCAAGTCTGCTTCAGAACAAGGTAGGATTTTCATACTTATATTGTGTTATTTCTTTAATTTTATCCTAATTCATAGGTTTAGTTATAAGATTGTTGCATTCTTTTAAGCAACGATTTAACTTTTCAAAGTTCTTATTCTCTGCCTGATAATCCAAATTTGGATTTGGACCTGGGACATCTGTGGTTCCTACAGGCTTTGTTTGGTCATTAGTGTGGACTTCATCTCCACAGGTCTGTGCAGTTGCCCATATGTGACTCTTTTTCCTTTAGGAGTGAGGCAGGCTAAAAGGAAAACATGGAGATTGGTCCAGATTAAATCAGAGGTATTAGTTTAAAGACTGAAATTTATTAATAAATAGATTGGGTCCCTCAATTATCAACCCAACTTTTGTTTACACTGTGCTGTATCAGATATGGAAAAAAAGGACTTGAACTTAAAATTATTACCTGAACTTTTCCTTACACTTTTCTGAAAGGAATGATATTTCCAGATTTGGGGGTAGCAGCATGATGTGAGTGCCACTTCAGGTTGTTGTTCAGGGTCGGGTTTCCTCAGGAAAAGGAGGATAAAAGCCTGTATGTAGGGAAAGAGAGGGTTATAGAAATGGGGGACTATAAATCCTGTTCGGGGACTCAATAATGTATCTTCTATGAGATCATCTTCACCAGAAGAAAATTTTAGGGGCACATTAGCATAACAAATTTTACTCTTCTCTTAATTTTGGATCTTATAAAGAGATATAAAAATTTGTACATAAAGGATTTTGGATCATTTTTCTTTGTACCTCTGAAATAAATCTCATTGATAGATAGTATTGAAATTTTGCCACTCACACTTCAGATAGAGCACTAATCTCCAGAATCTACAAAGTACTCAAAAATATTTACACCAAGAATACTAATAACCCAATCTATAAATGGGCCAAAGAAATGAACAGACACTTTACAGAGGAAGATCTACAAGCAATCAACAGATTCATGAAGAAATGTTCAACATCCCTAGTTATAAGAGAAATGCAAATCAAAACTACCTTAAGATTTCATCTTACCCCAATTAGAATGTCTTTTATTAAGAATACAGGCAACAACAGGTGTTGACGAGGATGTGGGGGAAAAGGGTACACTCATACATTGTTGGTGGGATTGCAAGTTGGTGCAGCCACTCTGGAGAGCAGTGTGGAGATTCCTTAGAAAACTTGGAATGGAACCACTGTTTGACCTAGCTATCCCACTCCTTGGTCTATACCCAAAGGACTTAAAATCAGCATACTACAGTGACGCAGCCACATCAATGTTTATAGCAGTTCAATTCACAATAGCTAGATTGTGGAACCAACTAGATGCCCTTAAATAGATGAATGGATAAAGAAACTGTGGTATATATACACAATGGAATATTACTCAGCCATTAAGAAGAATAAAATTATGGCATTCGCAGGTAAATGGATGATGTTGGAGACTGTTATGTTAAGTGAGATTAGTCAATCCCAAAAATCGGAAGGCCGAATGGTCTCTCTGATAAGTGAATGATGATGCATAATGTGGGGTGGAAGGGTGGCAAGAATGGAGGAAGGATAGATAGCATAGAGGGACAGGAGGAGAGGGGTTGGGGTGGGGGGTAATAATAACAGAATGTGTGAGAGACATCATTGCCCTGTGTGCATGCATGAATTCACAGATGATGTGACTCTACTTTGTGTACAATCAGAGAAACATAGCTGTACTCCATTTGTGTTCAATGAATCAAAATTAAATAAATAAAAAAAAGAGTCTGAAAGCACAAGAAGTAAAATAAAAAATCAATAAGTGGGTTGGCATCAAATTAAACAGCTTCTTCACAGCAAAGGAAACATTGAAGAGTATGAAGAGAGAGTCAGCAGAATGGGGGAAAATCTTTGCCACCTGCTTCTCAGATAGGGCATTAATATCCAGGATATATGAAGAACTCAAGAAACTTAACACTAAAAAAACCCAAAAACCAAAACAAACAAGCAACAACAAAAAGAGTAACCCAATTAATAAATGGGAAAAGGAACTAAGCAGATCCTTCTCAAAAGAAGAAACATAAATGGTCAATAAAAATGTGAAAAAATGTGAAGTCCCATTTTGGGGCAATATTTCTCCATTTTCAAGTTTATATTTGAGTTAAACCATGTAACAGAAAAAAAATTCTTTTTATTTATGTTCTCTGCCTTAAAGTAATTCCAATTGTTTAACATACCACCTGAAGGCAAATTTACAGGGATAGACATTGAATTATCCATATCTTAATGAGATTAGAGACTCCTGAACTCACTGGTGTGGCTCTATAGGAAAAGAAAAAGAAGTAAAAAGGCACAAAAGGTAAAGACTCCAGAATACTTGACTCCTTTGAGTTCCTTTTTCCAAGATTAGATGGCGTTGCCCTATCTGTTGTCACATCTGCCATCTTCCAGTGGGAGACATTTCTCCAGGTGTCCCTGAAGACCTCTGAGTACTAGGAAAAGCTGCATCTCCTTACAACTCTGAGTATCCAGAGAAAGTTGTGTTTCTTATGGAGGTCACAAAAAGGAGTCTCATTCAAGTGGGCTTTTCAAGTACATTTCCTTAAGAATAGAAATGACACAAGTCCTTGTAATTTTTTTTTCAGAGAATGTGGAGGTATACTAGATCAAAATCTTACCTCAGATAGTAGAAAATGAAGGTCTTAAGTTTTATATTATGCAAAGTATCATACTGTGTCCAGCAATAAGGGAAACAGTCCTGCCCTCTATTTGTGGGGACAATAAGCAAAACAAAATATGTCTTAGAAAAGCCATTGCCAACCCTAAAGGAAGGGCAGTGGCTCAGTCAATTAAACAATGCCATAAGGTGGATATCTTTTCTAGAAATAATCAGATTTTGGTCAAAGGGAGTATTTCCCTTTAGGGCTGTATCTGTAAGGTATGTCAAAGAACCACCTCAAAATCTTTGTAGGTCCACACCCCAGCTACTGTTCTAAAATAAAATAATTCTGTGTGGGTGATCAAAGTGAGAAGCAGAGAAGAGGCCTGCGTTGACAAAGTAAGATTTATTTGCAGAGGCTTAGAAGGTGGACTAAACAGAAACAAGAGCTTTTGCGGTGGACAAAGGTAGGGAGAGAAGAAAAAGGCAGTAGATCAGAGACAACTTCTCACAGATTGTAAGAGAAGGACAAAAGAAAATAAATGAGTCAGAGGAGAAGTTTTTGTGTGTTTTGGATCCAAAATGTGCTGCCTTGTGTAGCTAGCTTAGTCCAGAGCCAGGGCACCCTAAAACTGGTTGAGGGAACATCTTTCAGCCTAATGAAGCAAGGAACATAAGTGGATCAGGCTTATGTAAATGTCCCCATCCCCAACAGCCTCCTTAGTTCCATCTGACCCAGAGATGGGTTGTGTTGTCCTGAACTTCCAACAAGACTGCTGCATACCTTTGGGGCATTCTCCCTAACACCTTGGTCCAATTTGTTTTTGGTGAAAGGAAGCAAGTGCCTTTTATTTTTGATGACTTTTATAAGTAAGCACACATTTTCTAGGGGTAGAGGAGCCTCTGGCAGAGGGAAAGAGAAACTGCAAGTGTAGATGTATGCAGAGAATGTCATGCAATCAAAAGGCAAAGGTTAAAAGAAAAAGAAAGCATTCAGTTAAACTTACCAAAGTAAGTGCCTCAGTTTATCATCCCTTCATGGTCACTAAGAGATATCACCAGAATGGGGGTCCTGAGGAGGTATCCAAAGGGAGGTAGACTTCAACTCAGGCCACGAGGGTCTTTGATATCATTGTAGAAAGGAATTTAAGGATGGATTGCTTGAGTACAGACTCAGAGACAGGCTGGAATGCAGCCAATAGAAATCTGATGGCTTCACCATAGCACGGCATGTTTAGGAACATAAAATCTATAGTACAGAGACAAGATCTAGGAGGGTAGCTTTGGTTCCTCTTTGTGTTGGTGACTTGAAATGTCAATTATTACTTGCTAGGGGGTGTTTTCTTCTTCATTTTTAGTGAAAAACCTATTCATTTCTCATCTAGCAATTTTATCATTCTATCTTGTGAATTGAAATAGTACTTCATTTGTGTAACATTGAGGGTTTCATCTAGAGTGTATCATGAGTGAAGTAATCAGATCCTAAAAATATAAAATCACAGAAAAATCTGTCTATTTTGTTGAGCAGAAGCATTCTCAGGCCCAGGTCAGGAAAGAGGTTTTTTATGGACCAATAGATAAGGTATGATAACTGATCTAATAGTGTTTGTTATCAAAGTATAAGTTAGTGGAATTTTAATCTGGACTTTCATTCATGTGAAATTGGAATTTTTAAATCATGACCATTCTTGTTTGTCCTGCATGTCTTTTTTCTTCCTATCCTTATGTCTTCTACCTCAGGATGATATCTGGATTACAGCACATATGTGAAGAGCAGGTTGTGCACTGCCCTAAGCCACTCCATGCTGTATAGAACAGCAGTGCCTATTTATGAGTCACTCCACTTTATAAAGCAGCAGTTTGCCATGAGCTACTCTAAGTAGTGAAAGCAGTACTCCAAGTGTGAAGGCAGAATGATTTGTAACTTGTTTGGGCAAATACACAACCACTAAATATTGGACATGCAGAACATATTGAAAAGAACAACCACCAGAGGCATCGCACAAATCAGACACAAATTAATACGTAATTGTGGTATTAAAAAATTACCATCTGAAACTAATCAAATTAAATCAAAAGCATATGGATACATGGGCATTTCAAACCCATATCAGAGAAACAAGATCCGTGAACTTAGCAAACATACCAGACCACCACTGAATGAAATAACCCTCACCTGAGATCCATGAATGGAGGAGCACCTTAAGACTGGGTATGGTGGCACATACCAACCTGTCATCAGACCATTTAGTAAATGCATCATGAGGTTAACAGGTGACAAACTCCCAAATGTCCATAGCTTGATCTCTCTGCTTGATATAGCCACTTCAAAACTGCCTGCCATCCAGACCCTGGCAGAAAATAAGTTTGGCAAACTCACAGCTCTGTGCCCTGAACAAGTTCCTTGACTGGTTGGTAATCTTACCTGACCACCTTCTGTGACTCTTTTGCATTTGTATCTGCTCTCTACCTTTGCTGTTGGTAGGCCTCTTGAAATCCTGTGACCACCTTAATCCTTTCTATAACTTATATATCATTGCATAAAGCATGACATGTGACTTGAGTGTTATTGACACAAGTACTTAAGATGAAAATGGAATAAAAGGATTTGTGATTGCCTTGGTCATGACATCAAGTGAATAGTGAGTAATTTTTGCTGAATTAAAGCAGATGAGAACTGAGGATATAGCTCAGTGGTAGAGTACTTGCCTAGCATGGGCAAGACTCTGGGTTCAATCTCCAGTACTGGAAAAAAAAAATTCATAAGTATTGTAACTGCCAGGCATGGTGGTGCCCAGTGACTTGAGAGGCTGAGGCAAGAGGATTACAAATTCAAGAACACACTCAGCAAATTAGTGAGACCCCGTCTCAAAATAAAGAATAAAAGAGGACTGGAAATGTTGTTCAGTGATAAAATACTGGTGGGTTCAATCTCCAGTAACAAAGAAAAAATAAAAAGAAAGTGATGTACCTTGTGAGCTTAGTGTTATTTAGTTAATTCTGACATTGTGCCTGGTCTATGTTAAGGGCATAGTTCACTCATGGCAATGTATATACCTTTTTAATTAAGCCTTTTAAATTAAAGACTTAAAGAAAAATTGTAAAAAAGGTGTAATGATGTTCCAAATTTTCCAAATGGTAACACTTTACCCTGTTCTCTTCATTGTTCTTTTTATCTTTACATACACATTTTATTAATATTTGTGGGGAATATGAATGCTTGAGAGTGATAGAAGTAGGACAGATGTGAATGGTAGAAACAGAACAGAAAGTTAAGGGAATAATTCTATAAACTGGGCCCACCGTGCTGACCCCCCACATGCTTCCTTTATAAGAAGCAAGTTAGCTGCAGTCCTTCCTGGCTTAAGTGGACAAAGTATGTCACATTCCTCAGCAAACTACCTGTTATCTGCAGGAGAAATGCAGGCCTAAAATAACATTAATAAGGGGACACAAGTTACCCTGAACTTTTGTGACCCTTTTCACAGACCACATCATAAAAGTCAGGTAGATAAAGATAGTTCCTCCTAACCATAAAATTGGTAAGAATTTATGGTTAAGAATCCAATTAGAGGAACCTAAGTCTACCCCTTCCCGCAGGGACACCGTGCTGCAGCTCCAGGTGAGATTTGGCCAGGAGCGGAGCTGCTTACCGGCTCCAGCGGGGAATTTGTGCCCAGTGGCACCATTCTACAGCTTCCCTGGCAGAGAGACACCATCTTCAGCTGTCTGAGCCCTCAGACCTAAGCTCAGCCCTTCCTGCGGGGACACGGTGCTGTGGCTCCAGGGCCACGGTGCTGCATCTCCTGGTTGCCTCTGTCCAGAAGCATAGATCATTTCCAACCTGGAGGTTGTGAGACAGCAGCTATCTTGGGTCACCACTTGATCAAGCACCTCTCAAACATCTGGTGAGTTACTGGAAATCTGCAGGGACACCCTAAGTCTTTAGAGGGAAATTGCAATCCCTCTGATTTGCACTACTAGAGGGGAAGATACATGAGCAGCATGAGAAAACACGGTAAGAAAGTGTCCCAAACAAACCTAGATGATACATCAAGAGATCCCAAAGACAGCATGGTAGAAGGAATGACAGAAATGGAGTTCAGAATGTTCATAATTAAAATGATCTGAGAAGAGAATGAGGTGACGAGAGAGCAGATTCAGGCTATGAATAATCAGCTAATAGAGCAGTTGCAGGAAGCAAAAAATCATTTCAATAAAGAGATAGAAGTTCTGAGAAAAAAACAAACAGAAATCCTTGAAGGAAACAAGGAAATGAAAGAAACAATCAACCAAGTTAAAAACTCAATAGAAAGCATAATTAACAGAATAGATCACTTGGAAGACAGAACCTCAGACAATGAAGACAAAATATTTAATCTTGAAAACAAAGTCGAACAAACAGAGAAGATGGTTAGGAATCATGAACGAAACCTCCAAGAAATATGGGACATCATGAAAAGACCAAATTTAAGAGTTATTGGGATTGAGGAAGGCACAGAGATACAAACCAAGGGTATGAACAATCTGTTCAATGAAATAATATCAGAAAATTTCCCAAATATGATGAATGAGATGGAAAATCAATTACAAGAGGCCTACAGGACACCAAACGCACAGAATTTCAACAGATCCACACCAAGGCACATTATAATGAAAATACCTAACATACAAAACAAAGATAGAATTTTAAAGGCTGCAAGAGAAAAGCAGTAGATTACCTACAGGGGGAAACCAATACGGATATCAGCAGATTTCTCAGCCCAGACTCTAAAAGCAAGAAGGGCCTGGAACAACATATTTCAAGCTCTGAAAGAAAATGGATGCCAACCAAGAATCTTAT
Source organism: Glaucomys volans (assembly GCA_020662805.1). Taxonomy (NCBI): domain Eukaryota; kingdom Metazoa; phylum Chordata; class Mammalia; order Rodentia; family Sciuridae; genus Glaucomys; species Glaucomys volans. Next base: position 130,640 of record JAJEJO010002323.1, read on the forward strand.
ACCCAGCAAAACTTACCTTGAGATTTGATGACGAAATAAAATCCTTCCATGATAAACAAAAGCTTAAAGAATTCACAAAGAGAAAGCCTGCCCTACAGAATATTCTCAACAAAATATTCGAAGAGGAAGAAATGAAAAATAACAATCTCGGTCACCATGGGGAGGAACCTCCCTAAATAAAGAGTCAATCAAAGGAGAAACAAAGTTAAGCTAAAAACCCCAAAAAAGCTAAAATGACGGGAAATACAAGTCATATATCAATAATAACCCTGAATGTAAATGGCCTAAACTCATCAATCAAAAGGCATAGACTGACAGACTGGATTAAAAAGAAAGACCCAACAATATGCTGCCTTCAAGAGACTCATCTCATAGAAAAACATGCCCACAGACTAAAGGTGAAAGGTTGGGAAAAAACATACCATGCACATGGACTGAGTAAAAATGCTGGGGTTTCCATTCTCATTTCAGATAAAGCAGACTTCAAGCCAAAGTTAGTCAGAAAGGATAAAGAAGGACATTTCATACTGCTTAAAGGAAGCATAAATCAGCAAGACATAACAATCATAAATATTTATGCACCAAACAATGGGTGCATCCATGTATGTCAATCAGATCCTTTTCAATTTCAGGAATCAAAAAGAGCAAAACACAATAATACTCAGAGACTTTAACACTCCTCTCTCAACATTGGACAGATCCTCCAAGCAAAAATTGAACAAAGAAACCATAGGACTCAATGACACAATCGCTAATTTGGACTTAACAGACATATATAGAATATTCCATCCATCAAAAAGTGAATACACTTTCTTCTCAGCAGCTCATGGGTCCTTCTCTAAAATAGACCATATGTTATGCCACAAAGCTACTCTTAACAAATACAAAAACATAGAGATACTACCTTGGATACTATCAGATCATAATGGAATGAAATTAGATATCAATGATAAAGTTAGAAACAGAAACTACTCCAAGACCTGGAGATTAAATAATATGCTATTGAATGATACGTGGATAATAGAAGACATTAGGGGAGAAATTAAAAGATTCTTAGAAGTCAACGAGAACAAAGATACAACATATCTAAATCTCTGGGATACTATGAAAGCAGTGCTAAGTTCATTGCAGGGAGTGCACTTAATAAAAGACTGAAAAGTCAACAAATCAATGACCTCACATTACAGCTCAAAGCCCTAGAAAAAGAGGAACAGATCATCACCAAAAGTAGTAGAAGACAGGAAATAATCAAAATCAGAGCTGAAATCAACGAAATTGAAACAAAAGAAACATTCAAAAAATTGACGAAACAGAAAGTTGGTTCTTTGAAAAAATAAAATTGATAAACCCTTAGCCACGCTAACGAAGAGAAGGAGAGAGAAACTCCAAATTACTAAAATTCGTGATGGGAATGGAACTATTACAACAGACACAATTGAAATACAAAACATAATAAGAAGTTACTTTGAAAATTTATACTCCAACAAAATAGAAAACATGGAAGGCATCAACAGGTTCCTAGAGGCATATGAGCCACTTCCAAACTCATTCTATGAAGCTAATATCACCCTGATGCCAAAACCAGAGAAGGACACATCAAAGAAAGAAAATTTCAGACCCATATCTCTAATGAACATAG
>JAJEJO010002323.1:137278-148649 GCA_020662805.1 Glaucomys volans
GGGGTGGGGGCGGGGTGGGGGGTAAAAATAATAACAGAATGTGTGACAGATACCATTGCCCTGTGTACATGCATGAATGCACAGATGGTGTGACTCTACTTTGTGTACAGCCAGTGAAACAATAGTTGTACTCCATTTGTGTTCAATGAATCAATAAGTAAATAAAAAAAATAGAATCCAATTAGAACTGGTCAGCTTGGCCAAAGTCACCTAGAGTTGTCATGGTAGTAGGGAATTGAAAGACATCTTGCTGTCAGTCAAAAGTCAAAAGGTGGATCTGAGCAGGAAACTTCTCTGGGATCCCCAACAAAACTGTAGGAGGAAAGGCATGTTGTCCTCTCCTTTCCACTCTACCCTTGAGAGTGCCCTCTACCCTTTCCCTTTGTTAAACTCATGTATGTTACTCTGTGCAACATGTCTGAAATCTGACTTAACCGCAAGAATTTTGTTTTGAAGGAAGGCCTTCATGCTGCCTCAGTTTCTCAGAAGGCCCCAGTCCTGTAACAAGAGTATGTTACAGACATAGGTCTCTTTATCCATAGGTACTTCCTTTTCTATACTATAAACACAAAGATATTCTGTACAATACCAATGCAATTCTTAAAATTAGAAAATGAACACTGATGCAATACTATTAATCTAGTTTATGGTCCTAATTTAAAACTCATCAATTGTCTCTCTAATGTCCTTTTCAGTATAAGGAAAAAAAATCTAGTTCAGGATCCAATGCAGACTCATATGTTACATTTGTCTTATTTCTTGAACCTTCTTTAATTAGGAACTGTCTTTGTATTATTTTCCTACTTTAACTATTAACAAATTGTCACAATTTTAGTGTCTTAAAAATACATTTATTATTTTACAGTTCTGGAGGTCAAAAGTTCAAAATTAGTCTCAAAAACCAAAGTTGTGTTGTGGGACTGGTTATTTATTTATTTATTTATTTATTTTTGGTCTGGATATTTTGAGAATTCATTTTCCTCTTCCGTTCAGTATCTGAGCCCACACACATTCCTTGGTTTACTGATCACTTTGCTTGCACTACTTCAACTTCGTACTTCTTTCATCACAAGGACATTTGTGACTATTTTGGGCCTACTTGGGTAATACAAGATAATCTCCTTTCTCAGGATCATTAATCTAATCACATTTGGAAACTTTCACAGGGTTGTGGAGATTGGAAAATGAATAAGGGTGGGGGATTAGTCAACCTACCACAATGTGCATGATACAATGTTTTAAAAGTCATTTTAAATTCTTTTGAGAAGGTGGCAGGAAATGAAGAGAGGCAGGGAGATGAAGACAATGAGTGGAAATTTAAAAAGGCTTATTAGGAGAGAAAGGAGATTGGGAGGGACATCTATTAGTCTGGATTTCCTGTTTGACAATTGCTTAAGATCTAGGTCCTCTTCTTGGGGGCGGGGAGGTGTAAGAAAAAAGGAAAGCTGTCCTTTTCTGGACCTTCGTTTTAAGTGTTTAAACTTAGAAAAAATGTTTGATGCCTCTGTGGGAGACTATCATGAGAAAAAGTGAATTCTGCTTCATTAAATTCTACCTGGATGTATTGATTAATTCTCAAAGAATATACACGGCTATATCACTGTGAATTTTTTTACTACAAGTGAATAAACCCCACCACTCCCTTTACAACGTATTGTACAGAAAGTAATTTATTTGCTTTATTTGAAGTAGAAACTGAAGCTTGAAAAAAAAATCAACCTTCTCTCTCAATAAGACATTTAGCATGAAGCAACACAACCATTCTTCCTTGTTTCATATATACACATCTGCTGTTTTCTTTGGCCCACAGGACACAGTCTGATTCTTCCTAGGGTCCCCCAGTCTGTGCCATAACTGTTACCATAGTGATGGTATAGCAGCAACAGAGAAATGCACTCTTAAAATTAGCAAAGGCTCAGAATCTGAGCTGAGCTGAACCTGATGACTGAAAAGGGACGGTACCATGGGAACTGAAATCCATTTTCAAGCAGGAATAAGAGCCATATGAAAAGAGGAAAGTGATCTCCCAGATTTCCAGACTCAGCTCAGGTTTTTGGAGCATCAGGATGGATAATGGTATTTGAGCTTAGATCACACGGCAACACACACACACACACACACACACACACACACACAGATAAAGATTCTCCTTTCTCTTTCCTTACCCATCCCCATCTGTCCAGCTCAGAGTTGCCACCTTTTAAAAATATTAAACACATCTCAGAGCATCTCCTTTCCTGTGGTTCCTTGTATAGGCAAAATCCTCAATTCCTTAGATAAATTCCAGACAGGTTTCTTAGACCATTTTGTGCTGTTATAACAGAATGCTAAAGACTGGGTATTTTTTTGTTTATTTTTAAATTGTGAAAAATACATATTTAATAGATCGCATTTTCACCTCCTTTATTTGGAATATTGTCACACTGGTGGCCAGTGGTTATTATTAGGACATATTTCAAATGGCATTTTACTAATTTTTTTCTCCAACTACCATAGGTTAGTGTCCCTAATTTCAATCTTAAGGTATTAACAATGTGAAGAGCAGAGGCAACAGAGCCAGAAGATGGCTTATGCTGAAGAATATTTCCCCTCAACATGACTGAATAAATAAACTGTAAGCTTCTCAAGGGCTGGAAACATTCTATGACCACTACTCCAATACCTAACCTATCATTCAATGAGTATAATAAGGTTTTGGTGAATGAATGAAATCATATGATGAATTGAAATGATTCTAAAGGGTGTAGCCTTGATAAAAATGAATACATTTTCTTACTGTTCTTGGAATTATTTACGATATCCTGATATTCAAGAATCATTATGAATAATAAGTAAATAAAATGACAAAAAAGAATCATTATTATCTGATATACATCACTAATCAGGTAGATGCATTGAAAAATGGAAACCATATGCCCAGAAGTATAGAAAAGCTGGACAATCTCATTTTACTAAAGGTAAGATTCTAATTTTATTGTTATTTAATATCTATTTACAGATTATACTGCAGAGAGTCTATGACTTGAGTCTATGATTTGTTTCCTATCACTAAATGTAATTTTAAACTAAAGTTATTATAACTGTTCCCAGTCCTCTTTCTCAAGTATTTCTTTGGGGAATAAATTGGTCTAATAATCACCAATGAAATTACTCCAATAATAGGTGGTGCTATACATAAAATTAAACAGTATCTTCACTGAGTTTAAATGTAAAGTATGTTTGTATATAGAAGAAAACAGTATGGCCAGTGAACATAGTCATGGTGAAGCAGGAAACTGGGTAATTAGAAAGAACAGCGATTTATTTCTCACAGTCCTAGAGACTGGGAAGTCCAAGATTGAGGGCTGTGCATCTGGCAAGTGACTTCTTGCTGTGTCATCCTATGATGGAAGGAAGAAAGGCAATGGAAGGAGAGGCAGACTTATTCTGTCATCAGGAACACTCTCCTATATAACCTAGTCTCTTGAAGGTTCCGCCTCTTAACATGCTCGCATTGGGGATTAAGTTCCTAGCACATAAACTTTGGGGACACATTCAAACCATGGCAGGTGGGTTTGGGATATTCTCCTTACTAAATCCTTCCGTTGCTACTCTTAATCTACAAATATTCCAGTGGTAAGGGCAGTATCTAAAATTTCATCCAAGTTTTAAGTCTGAATTCCTTCCTGTTCTCAGTGGAGTACAGTGCTTTTTTTAGTTTGACACAGTATCCTAGAAGTACCAAATGATGAAAATGGTAACTGATTTGTTCTAGTGGAAGCACTCTTAAGCAGCTAAACTGGAGCAGCTAAAACTGAAGATATGACTTTGTGATTCTAGTGAGGAGATGCCTCCCTTTAGCCAAATATCTTCAATCGCTTGCAAAGTGCAATATGATATTGCACTTTGTGAGTTAAACTATAAAACAAAAATGTCACAATGGGCATGGTATTGCATGCCTGTAATTCAGCTACTTGGGAGGCTGGGCCTGGAGGATCACAAACTCAAGGCCAGCCCAGGCTACTTAGTGAGACTGTCTCAAAATAAAATAAAAAAAGGTCTATGGAATCTAACTCAGAAATAGAGTGCTTGTTTAGCATGTGCAAGACATGGGTTCAATTCTCCACATTGAAAAAATAAAAAGTCATCCCATCATTCTAATACCAGTCTTATAACAGAGGATTAGGAAATTATGATGAATCCAGAAAAGAATAAATTCTGTATTTCAACATTTTCTCTTAGGGCATCCTTCCATCCCCCAGAGTAAGTGTGGCACGTCCCTTTCTCTGATCTCTCTGCCATTTCCCAGGGTCCTGGCCACACCTGCCAGCAGCCTGCAGGTCAGAGACTAGACAACTTTCCATCATGGCTCTGTCAGATTCTCCAGGAAAGAACATCTATAAAAAAGAAAGAGATCATCTCACCTCTATTGATAATTTCTCAAAACTTTAACTTTGATTTAGTTTGGACTAAAAGTTCCTTGTCCTCATGTGCATGGATTAAGAATGGTGATATGGATTGGTAATTTTTTTTTTTTTTTTTTTTTTTTTGCAGTGCTGGGGATTGAACCCAGGGCCTTGTGCTTACAAGGCAAGCACTCTACCAACTGAGCTATATCCCCAGTCCTGAGTTGATAATTTTTTTCAATGTCATCTGGCATTTGTGCATTAAGCATATGGCATAAGACTGCTAGGCATGAGTTCAACAATTAATACTATACTTATTTCTCGATAACAGATCTCAGAAATATGTTCAGATGAAAAACTACTTTTCCCAGTTATTTTCAGAAGAGTTTGTCTCTGGCCTGTAAGACAAAATTAAAGGCTGGAACTCCTAAAACAATCATGGATTAAAATGAGATCTTGAAAATGAAAGGCCCAGGTTTAAATTGGTGAAGCAAGTGATAAAGATCCCTGATCTGTGGTTACCATGGATCCACCTTACCAATGCTAGACCTCCTTTCATATGGGAAGTTTAAAATTATTTCTTAAGATAGTTTTGAAAATCATATGCTATTAAACTTAATCCAATATACATTAGAAGAATATACAATTATTTGAAGTTGCCTCACAATTTTTTTTCTGAAGGAAAAAGAACTGTGAGAAATCTAGATAGACATCTTTTAAAAAGTTAGATTCTAATTTCCATGTTGGGTGATAGTTTCAAGGGTTATTGTTATTATATTATATGGTTATTATTATGCATAGTTAATAACTACATTCTGTATCACAGGAAAAACCAGGGAGCCAGTTTTTTGTTTTTTTGGATTAAAACTTAACAGTTGTGGAGTGATGGGTCTTTTCTAAAAGAAAATTATTTGGAAAGTTCTCAGGATAGGGAAGAGGGGGTTGTGACATGGGAAAATTCCTGAGAAGAAAATTTATAGGATCCTGGTTCTCACATGCAAAGCTACGCTAATAACGTCCTTTTCCCAAAGCATCCTCTAAGTTACCACTTGTAATAGGCACTTTTCTCTTTTTCTTATTTTTAAAAATTATTTCAAAAATTGGACTTTTGGATTATTAAATAAAATTTGTAAGAGGCCATTTTTTTGGACTGTGTTCCTGCACTAGGCTCTAGCACATCAAACCAAAATGGAGTTGTCACCAGGGTTCCCAGAGAGGGAACTTGACTTAAGACAAGTAGGGTCCTTGCTGTACATGACAGAAAAGAATTTCAGTATGCACCAGAGATACAGACAGATTTGTTTAGGAAAGCAGCTATGCATTAAAGGGAGAATGTTAGCTTTCCCAAGGGAACGATGTCTTTTAGGGTAAACTAAGAAATACACATTCAAGGGAGAATGCCAGGCATCATGAGAATTAAAAATTTGGGGAGTAAAGCAAGGACTAGACACTCAAGAGAAAATGCCAGCCATCTCCAGAAGGAGATATAGCAACCTATTGTTCTGGGGTGTCAATATTTATAAAGGACAATAGGGGCTGGATTAGAGGATGAGTCAAGGTGGAGTTTCACTATTTCATGCCAGTTTTCTCTGTGCTTGCATTGTTACTTTTTGCAGTCAAGGACTTGGGCCAAGGATGTGGCTGGATTGCTCATGGAATGCTTGTTTTGCATGTCTGTTATGGTTTGGATGTGAGGTATCCTCCAAAGCTCATGTGTTAATGCTGGTAAAGATTACATTATAAAAGTTGTAATCTAATCAGTCCCTTCTAATTTGAATGGGCTACCTGGGTGGTAATTGTAGGCAGGTGGGGCATGGCTGGAATAGGTGGGTCACCAAGGGTGTGTCCTAGAAGGCTCCATCTTCCCTGTAGGCTCTTCCCCCCCCCCCCCTCTCTCTGCTTCCTGACTGCTATGAGCAAAGCAGTGCTCTTCCACCACTTATTTCTGCCATGATGTTCTGCCCCATCTTGGGACCAGAGCAATAGAGTTGGATGATCTTGGACTGAACCTCTGAAACCAGGAGCCAAAATAAACTCTTCCTCCTCTAAGTTTTTTTCTTTTCAGGAATTTTGGTCATAGCAACACAGAGCTAACAAACACAATTTCAAAGTTTCATGGGTGAATCTTGTATTTCAATGGTTCGTAGGTGCTTCTCTTTTGAATTAATATATCTTTCTTTTTCTGTATCCCCAGATTCCTATGTTAGAGTCACACATGTCAAGTGCCAAGCAATCAAACTCAAACTTTAAGGAAGCAAGAAAATCCCCAAACAAACCAGTTTTTTTATGAAAGTAAGAGATTCTCAGCAACAAATCAAAAGGTACTCAATCATAATAAAGAAGTCCCCTCTGTTCTAGCCCTTATGGGAAAGTAGCTTGGTGTTAACAAATCTTTTCCTTTTTGGTATTATTCTGTTTTCTTGTTCCTGCTTAAGCTGCTTTACAAAAACTAACTATTCTGCCATGTTTGACAGAGCTCGCCTCTATTTCTAGATTGGTTACTTCCCAATTCATGAATTGATAATAAAGCTAATATCTTTAAATTTGTTAAAATTTTATTATTTAGTGGGGCATGGAAAGTGATTAATCTTAATTTTTGATTCATGATATGCTATTACCAAGCATCTATGAAGGACTTCTACCTACTACTAATAATTTAGTAATATAATCATCTATTAATATAACAGCAATAATAATAAAATAGAAACTGTTAGAACTACTGCTCAAAGTCCTACTAGAACCCTGACAATAACTTCCATATATCTATGTGGTCCTTACTCATCCTTGGATGTCAAGGAGAATATTTGTTTTCCATTCTTTTAATGGAGAAAGAAAAAGAAAGTAAAAACAGCTTAGTGGATTTTCCATGTTCAGTGACTGAGAGCTTTTCAGTGGTTCTCTAAAGTAGGACAAGTTGTCATACCTCTTTGTAAAGCTGACTTTGACACATTGGGAACTGAAACAAATTGGTAGGAGCATCAACCAATTAATGAGGTAAATTTCCCACAAATTTTAGTCTCATTGAACAAGTGTATTGCTGCATTTGTTACTAAAAGGCTAAAGTAATTATAAGTATAGAAAAACTTTAACCCTTATTTTATCAAAATTATTACTTTACCAAAATTTCAGAAACATTTCATCAAAGATATGTACAGACTGTTCTGAGAAGCAGCCATCACTTGCCTGATCACCCCTGATTTCATTTGTCTTCAGTAGGAAGTGCTCATCTCAATGAAGCTGAAAGAACACTGGTGTTCTGGTCCTCTCTGATCTCTAGCCATCACCTAATCTTGTGATTCTCCTTACTTAACTGAAGAAAAAATCAAAAAGCAGAGATCATCTTGGATAAGTCCAATAGTAGACATTTCAATCCATTTTTATTATGGCAAAACTTCTATTAGCCAGAACTAACATCCCACTAGGAATAGCCAGACCCTTCATCCCACTCACCTGGAGGTTTGACAGAAGAGAAAGAGAAGCAAGGATATCATTGCTCACCTTATGAATGTTTCCATTTCAATCTCATGTTCTTTAGTCTTTGGCCTCCAAATAAATCTTCTTAGTGGCAAATGACAGAACACACTATCATCTACATACATTTTATCTATTCATGACATACATGATTTTTTCTTAATTTTCTGATATTTCTAGGTTACCTGGTTGTTATGTTTTTCAAATTGTTGCAAATCTCAAAAAATAGTGAGTTTAAATAGACCCATAAAATTCAAACCTGTGTTGTTCAAAGGTCTCTCAAAATCCCATAAAACTCAATGTAGTTTCCACACTCAGTTACATTCTCTTATATCTTTCAACTTAAAGTCATACGACTAAACACCAGATTCTCTCAAACATTTTGAAAACACACATATTTTCCTGAATTAAATGAAAATATTCATACTCTGACTTAATTTAATTCATTTCCTCTATCATTAATTATATATCTTCCCAGGATTGAAGACTCACTTACCAAATGAAGAGGAAGTAGTTTGCTTTTTTATGGAAAAGGAAAATACTGAGTCAAAAATTTTAGGAATGCCTACAATTCCAGCTACTTGGAAGGCTAAGGCAGAAGGATCACAAGTTGGAGAACAGCCTGGATAACTTAGTGAGAACATGTCTCAAAATAAAAAATAAAAAGGGCTGGAGATGTAACTCAGTGATAGAGTGTTTGCAGAGCATGTGTGAGCCTCCCTGTTCAATCTCCAGCTCCTCAAAAAATTTAGGAAAAGGAATTGGATTCATTTTAGAGACTGAGGGACTAGAATAGTCCTCCCCAAGCCACTGGCAAATATGCTAGGTGACTATGATAGTCACATTGTCATTTTGATTATTTTGATTTGACTATAAGGTCTATTCCACTTAGCAACAACTTTAGGTGCCTGATTTGAATTGGTAGAAAACTTTCATCACACTATGTTCAGCCTCTTTGCCCCAGTGATTGGAATATACATTCCTTTCCTCTTATGTTTTTGTCCAGTTCTTCATAGTCATTCTAACTTCATAGTCATTCTAAAAATAGGCTGATTGAAATGTTGTGTTTAGGGTTCTATTTACTTATTTTACAAATATTTGTATTTATTGTAAAAAATATTAAATGCAGTCAAGCAAGAAGAAAATCAAGTTTCATGAATCAGGTTAAATGAGTATTGACATTATCTTAGTCCATTTTGTGTTGCTATAACAAAATACCCAGGGATAGGTACTTCATAATGAGAGAGGGTTATTTTGTACACAGTTCTGACAGTGCAAGAGTATGGTGCTAGCATCTGCTGACCTTCTGGTGAGGGTCTCACACTTTTCCATACATGGAATAAAAAGAAAAAGGTGAAACAGGGACTGAGGAAAAAGCATGTGTCTGAGCGGGAGACAGGAGAGTCTGACCTACTGCATGATAAGCTTCTGAGGTAACATATTCAATCTTACAATTTAAAAGACATTAATGCCTTTGGGATGGGTGGCCTCATGACCTAATCATCTTTCACTAGGACAAGGTCCTACCACCTCTCAGTTCTGTTACACTGGGAACCAAGCTTTTAGCACATGAGACTTTGGGGACAGATCATATCCAACCATAGCAAACATCTTTGTGTGCTTCCTTCTCTCTCTCTCTCTCTCTCTCTCTCTCATAAAAATATTTTTGGCTACTTGAGGCTGGCAATGATTTCATCAAAATTTCTCACTAGTGTTTATTTGCATCTGTTGAAATGGGGGAGCTTCTGTTTTGTAACTGAAGAAGAACAGAGAAGTTTGGGTTGAGGGCAGGGCTTAAAAAGAGAAAGGAGGAACCAATGAGAATAGGATAGCATTTGTCATATCCTGTTACCTGAACCGGGTTTAAAAACACTCATCAGAGGTAGAAATGGAACAAAATTGAACTCTGCTTGATCAGGTCTGTGCTATTTCCTTCGTTATGACCTTATACTAATAAAACATCTATTAGGAATTCCCTAAATAACTACAGGACATTTCTATTAGGACTAAGTGTCTGCTTTGGGGAGGGGTGGCTCAGAGGTATTGTATGTGGGCATACATAGAAGATTCTCAAGTTGCAATGGTTTGATTTGGAATTTTACAACTTAATGATGGTGTGAAGGTGTTAAAATCATGTTATACTTCAAAATTTGAATTTTGATCTTTTTCCAGACTAGGGATATTTGGTAAGATATTTTATTGTGATGTTGGAGAGCAGCATCAAACCCCAGCCCCAAGTCAGCCATCCAATAACAAGGGTGAATAACCAATATTGTATAGTATATTGTGTTGCCAAAGCTTTTTAGATATTGTGTTTTATATTTTTGCATCCTATCATGTGTTAGTCAGCTTTTTGTTGCTATGATAAATACCTAAAGTAAGAAAATCTCAAAGAAGGAAGGATCTATTTTGGCTCATGGTTTCAGAGATTTCAGTCCATGGTTGATTGGCTCATTGCTAATCTCATGGCAGTCAAGAAGTAGGGAGAGAGAAGAAAGGAGCTGGGAACAAGAAATACCATTCCAGGACACATCCCCAGTGATCTACCTCCTCCAACGAGGCTCCACCTCCCAAAGTTTCCACCCTACCACTAATGTCATCAAATTATTAATCCATCAATGGACTGATCCACTGACGAGGTCAAAGCCTTCATGATCCTATCATTTTCTAAAAGATCACTTTTGAACATTGCTGCATTGGAGATAACACATGAGCTTTGGGGGATAGTTCAGAACCAAACACGTCATGTTTATGAGATGCCCATCACTGTGTGTATAGAAGCTATTTAATACTTGAAATATAAAACAGGCTTTAAGTTAGATAATTTTGCCCATCAGCTAATCTTAGTTTTCTGAGCACATTTAAAGTGGCATGACTAAGACATTATGCTTGATATATTATGTTAATTAAATGAATTTTGACTTAAAATATTTTCAATTTATGATGAGTATATTAGGATGTAACCCCATCATAAATCAAGGAGAATCTGTAAATGTGATGCTACTTCATATTTACTCAATTATAATTAATCTTTATTGAATGTTGTTCATTTCAATTGCTCTAACAAATTACCACAAATTCAAATCAATGCAAATTTATTCTTCTATAATTCTAGGGCTCAGAAGTCTAAATTGAGTCATGGACTAACATCAAGGTATTGGCAGAGGTGATTCATTTTAGAGTTCATGAGGAGACTATTTCCTTGTCTCTTCCAGATTCTAGAAGTTTCCCACATTCCTTTGTCTTGGCCCCACATCACCTCATCTTTTCTTTCCCTTCTTTCTCCATTCTCACATCAGTCTTTCTTTGACCTTTTTGCCTCTGTCTTATAAAGATCCTTGTGATTACATTTAGATTCCACCTGGATCATCCAGGATAATTGTCTCATCTGTACATCCTTAGCTAAATCATAACTGTAAGCCTCTTGTGCCATGTAGTGTTCCCATGTTTCAGGGATTAGGACATGATATTTTTGAGAGCCATTATTCAGTCTCCCATTATTCAGTCCATGATTT
>JAJEJO010002323.1:148659-176021 GCA_020662805.1 Glaucomys volans
ATTTTTGAGAGCCATTATTCAGTCTCCCATTATTCAGTCCATGATTTGCCAGGTACTCCCATAAATTTTAGGTATTATAGCAGTGTGTAAAAAAGAAACCTCTGAAGTGAGGAAGAGCTGAAGCTTAGTGAACAGGTGGGTGATCAGACCTTGGAATACTTTACAAACCGTAGACACAAGATTAGATGTTATTTCAAGTGCAATGGAAAACATTGAAGAAATTTAAATAGAAGGTGAGAGTATTCAATTTGTGTTTCTGAAAGATCACTCTGGTTGCCTGAAGTAAATGTACTGTAAGGGCCCCATTCAAACTTTGTGAAAGACACAAAATGAGTTTAGCAATATGACTGGAGCCTTGTGATACTGATAACAGCAGTTTCTCGGTAGATTCTGAGCATAGAATCAGACTGGAGGCAAACAGAAAAGTGAGTGGGGTAAAGGTCATGTTGGTAAAAGGGATGAGTGGATGAGGAGATAAGAGCTCCCAAACACTGGAGAATGATGGAAAGCAACTGGAGAAAAGGAAGCATGGAGATGATATGGTGGCAGATTCTTCTCATATTTCCACCAAGATGCTGAAGTAGCTCTACTGCTTCCCCCTCTACTGAGCAACCCTTGACTCCTTGGAGAAACAGAAAAGCCCTTGTGTGAAGTCTTTGACTTGGGGCAGGAAGAAGTTAGGCATCATCGTGGGAGGAAAGGAACAATGACAATTCTGTTCTTGCTTCTCTCATTTTTCTGCTGGAATATTGTTGTTCATCATGTCTAAAAATAAAAATAAATAAGGAACTTCTGGAACTATGTTTAGCACATAAATAACCCAGTCCAGAATTCATGGAATATGTAGAAAAGAATGCGTGGCAATAGAAGAACAATCCTACAGCAGAATATTTGCATGAAGCATAGAGGGAAACAAAAATCCCCAAATTATCTTAATTTATGAGAGCATTAAGGGTAGGTACCCTAAGTAGTTGTCCAGGTTTCTAAGGGTTAAGGAATGACTGATGAATATGCACTGTACCATGCAACCAAAGCTTTAAAAAGGGATCTGGGGAAGGAGACATGTTGCCTCCTGCCACCTTGTGGCAGAATCATGTAGTTAATAAAGACAGGCTAGAAGTCAAACAATTGAGTCCTTTAACAAAAAATCATTTAGTAACTTTGAAAAATCACTTGAAATTGCAGTCTACTTTTTCCTTAAAAGAAAAGGGTTATTACTATTTTGCTTAAGTAATTTTGAAATTAACAATGAGAGCTTTAAATGAAAAGTGAAGTCAAATATTATTTTAGTATTGCTAATGCTGTTCTCCCATTTATGAGTGAGGGGGGAACTTATTTTTCTAGGGTTATTCATCATTCTCTTGATTAAGTTTATTAACAAGAAGCTGCTGGCCAGAAATAGGGAATGTAGTCAATGAGAGAGGTCTCTGCTATTCTCCCCTTCATCTATTCTAGTTTTTCAGATTTTTAGGGTCAGGTAAACTTTGAACAAGCTACTGCAAGGATGTCATATAGCTGACTGAAGCTTTCAAAAGAGATGGATCTCATCAGTAGCTGGAGACTATAGTTACCTACTCTGATGGTTAATTTTACGTGTCAACTTGGCTAGGCTAAATGTTATGTTCCTGAGAAGGTGTTTTTTTGATGAAATTAACATTTAAATTGGTTTTCTATGGAAGATAACCCTCTAAAATGTGATTAGGCCTCATTGAATCACTTGAAGGACTTAATAGAACAACGACTGACACCCTTGCTCCATAAGCAAGAAGGAATTCTGTCAGCAGACTGCCTCTAGACTCCGACTGCAACTCTTCCACAAGTCTCCAGTCTCCAGCTTATCCTGCAAAATTTGGATTTATGAAACCACCACAATCTCTTTAGCTAATTACACACACACAAACACACACACCCACACACTCAGCTTTGTTCTCTAGAGAATCCTGACTCCTATGAAGATGTCAGATGAATAACTGGGAGGGACTTTTGGAAAAGATAATCTCACTAGTAACTAGAAAACTGAATGTTTCTACAAAGATTTGATCTCTTCTCAGTATCTTCTCTACTACTCTCTCTGTATTGTGGGTTCAAGTTAGGGGTGACTTAACTCTGTTGATATTGTTCTGTTTCCTTGGTTCTGCCTTCTCCTGTGTGTTGACTTCATTCTTAAGAATGACAGCACAAAAACTCCAACATTTTCAGGACTTACACAAAAACCCTGGAAGAAGAAAACTGTTTAGTTCTAGTATTCCAAGGAATTTAAACCACAAATACAGTCCACTGCTGAGACTAGGACTGGGGCAATGGAACTTATTATTGATAAACATATTGTATGATATATAACATATTGCATAAATGTATCATATTCATACATTACATAAATTTATTATATATTAAATACAAAATATATAATGCATATGCTATATAATACATAACCTAAACATACTATTTATATTAAGAGAATCCTTTGAACTTCCTCTAAGTCATATAGAATCAAGGGGGCTAGGCAGATACTTGAATGAAATCCTGGTTCTGTTCTGAATCAGAAGGTGAGAGAGGGGGAATGGATGCTGGGTAGGCAACCAATAATGCCTACTGAACACTTACCTATTATCAGTGATAGATTTATCACAACACAGAGGTGACAGAACTCAAATGAAACACAACTAGTACCAGGGACCTGATAAGGAATAGTGAAGATTATGGCAAACAGAAGAAACAACCAATTAGTAGAGGAAGCTGTTATTCTGCTTTAAGTAATGTGACCATGCAAGAACATAATCTTCGTGTCGGTAAATTTTTAGCAGCTTTAAGTTGATAATCTGGATTTTTATGTAAAATAACTATATTTTAAATGTAAGCTATGAAGCCAGTTTTTGTTCTTGTTTTTAATCATAAGAACAGTTAATATTGTTTAAAGTAAACAAAGTATATCTGTTGGCCAAACACAGTCTGTGAACTTCTAATTTGTAAACTGAGGGCTAGAAGGACCATTGATAGCCATTTAGAGGTTCTGTGGATTTGCAAATCTTAACAAGAGTACAGCAGTCAAAGGAGGGAGATCAGAGAATGAGTGTCATTATCTTATAGGGTACTTTTCAATAGATTCAAATCCAGTTCTCAGGTTTCTGCTTCACCAAAAGAAATATAAGTCTATTTACAGCCAATTAAGTTTTTCTGGGATAGGCAAGGAATTCTAGTACCAAACACCACAAAAACTCCTTTTCTACTTTTTTACTTCATGCACAGGTAAGACCTTTCAGGTCTGGTGTCATACCAGTCTTGGAACTACCAGAAATTCAGCATAGCTATTCCAGTGCAACAGTCCATTAGATCACAGTACTTACACAGAAATTTAGTGTGGAACATGTGGGACAGGTTTGCTTACATTTTATTTTTTTTTAAAGGTACAGCAATCATTCTTCCATTTTGGACCCTTATTTGATGTCATTGGGTACATTTTCATAGTGTTTGGAGGCATACAATGTTTTATTGATAGGTTAGATTGGACACCTTCCTTCCTATTATTAAGACATTTAGTTTAACTGAGTGGAAACTAGACATTTAGTTTATCATTAACTAAAAAAGAATGAATGTTAATTAGCTTAAGAGACTAATACTGAGGTCAGAGAATATTAACTGAGATGCGCTTATCTTTCCCCTGGTCAATTTCTTGTTCCGAAAGTACAAGAGCAGTTCTGTTTACACATTAGAATCTAGAGGGTATCGATGGGAGTGGGATGACGGCTTTAAAAAAAAACTGTCCCGGACCCCTGAAGAGACCAAAACTCCTCAGGCGCTCCTGAGGTGTAGTCAGCACTGAAAAGTTTCCCGTAATAAAAATGTACGAGACCCCAATCCATCAAAGCCTCCAGATTTTCTCCAGAAGTCTTCATTCAGCCCGGAGGGTTTCTGACACGTTCTCCTGAGGTGTCTCAGGCTACTGCTCACTTGCCGTGGAGTGACAGAACCACTAACCAATCAGCAAGCGGAACGAGCTTCGGACATAACTGGCAACAGAACAAGGCACTTTATCTCAGAAAAGCCAGACCACAGTACCAAGGCCAACAAATCAACAAAAGTCAAGGGTTCTCGGTCGGGCGTCAAGGAGACCTGGGTACCCCGGGAGGTCTTAGCCCAGAGAGGCTCCTACCCCTCTTAGGCATTGGCGGGGAGGCGGCGTTTACGCAGAGTGCCCGGGGCCCTCACCGCGCGTCACTTCCGCCCAGCTGGTGCTCGCCCGGTTGAAGCAACTTCCTCTTTTGTACTCCCTTCTTCCTCTTCCTGACTCCGCCTGCCGGAAGCTGGTTCCGTCTTCGCCGCGGGTCAGAGGTGAGGGATGGGCGGCCTGCGCGGGCCTAGGTGAATAACTGCTCCGAGGTGTGCTCCCTGTCGGCACGCGTTGGAAGAAGCCAGGTTAGGGCTCCGCTGTGTGCCCTGGGGAAGCTCCGCCCTCTCCGCCTCTGGGGGTCCTGGTCTCCTCGGCCTGCAGTTAGCCGGGTCCTTGGCCCCTTCAAGTCAGACTGCCGCCCTTGCCCTCTTCCTGTTTCTCCTCTTTGCAGGCGAGGCCCGACTCAGGTTGCTGCCACCGGTACCCCTCTCCTGTACCTCGAATTGGAAGGAAAGCAGACTATAGTCTGGGTGATGGCAGGGTTGCTTCCTGAAGTAGCGAAAGTGCCTTAGCTTCCGTTCCGCCTCCTTTGAGCTCAGAAACCCTGGGAATCAGGTAGGGCAGACGAAAAATGTATTTGTGTCTGTTTACAGGTCAGGAAACCAGCAGCTCTTGGAGAATTCAAGCTTTTTAAGGCATAACACGGTTCCATAAGAAATGGGTTTCGTACCCGGGTCTAATTTCCTTAAGACTGCACAAAATAGAGGGGAGAACGTTTGAAGATAGGGGAGAACCTGCAAATATTACAGGGAGAACTGGTGTTTTTGAGTGATTGGTTTATGTACGGCATTATTTCTCTGTAATTGCATCACTTGTTCCTTATAATAAGCGTGGGCAGTACAAACCGTTATTTCTGGTTTAGGAAACTGAGGTTAAGAGATGATAACTCTCTTGTCCATTATTAATGACTTAGTAACCATTTCCCAGATCTCTTTTAGCTCTCCGATTCTAAATATTACAGAATAATTTATGTCCTAATCAAACTCTACTTTTCTGGTTCTGGCATTTCAGGAAGTGTGATTCTTGAAATTTATTTGTAGTCTCTTTGCCCATTGCTTATATCTTATCAACATCTTATCTAGAAATCTATAATGTCAATTCAGCCTCAGTTCTTCCTCCACGTGTTATTTTTTTCTTTCTTAAAAGAAATTTGGAGGTGGTGTTGGTGTGTAATTAATTAATAGATCCAGGGTGAAGGGTTGTCCAGAAAAATTACTAGTTTTTACATCATGCATGGTCTTTCTTTATTGTTACTCTCCTTGCATATCTCATTTCAGTTTCTGCCCTTTTTCCCTTCAGGAAAACACCTATCATATTATGCCAAGATGTCAGGAATTGGAAACAAAAGAGCAGCTGGTGAGCCTGGCACATCCATGCCTCCAGAAAAGAAGACAGCTGTTGAAGATTCAGGGACCACAGTGGAAACAATTAAGCTAGGGGGTGTCTCTTCAACGGTATGGCAAAACAATGCTATGAAAGTGTGCTTTTCTTCTCTCTATTGCAACCTAAAACAAAAAAACCTATGGAAGCTTTTTGAAATAAAGGAAAGCCATTTGAAAAGAAGAGGGAAATAAAATAGGTGAAATGGGTGAAATGTGGTGGTCAGTTCTAGAAGAGAGGTACATTGACATTTATGTTTGTTTTCAAGATGTGTTTATGTTCTTTTCAGAGTCTGGTGCTTGGCACAGCATTGGTTAAAGTTATCAGTGGGAATATGAAGATTCATTTTTCAGTCATGGAAAAATTTCATGCCATGTTCTAAAAGGCAGTGTAGTAAAACTGGTGAGAGTGTGGTGAAAAGTGAGAGTCCAAAACCAGGCTGACTGAGGTTTATTCTCAGCTGCATCACTTCCTAGCTGCATAGTCTTATGTTATCCTTCCTTTGCCTCTTGTTTCCTTGTCTATGGGATGAATATATAGTACTTGTCATGTTAAGTTGTTGAGAGGATAAAATGAGAGCCCTTGTTAAGTATTAAAATGTTTCCTTCAAGATACTAAGTATACCTGAAAGTGAGCTATTTATAACTATTATTGGACTAGATAATATAATAGGGAATAAAATAGGTATTTTTCTTGCTCATGTTTCATTGGAGCATATACACCAAAAACTCAGTAATATTGTATATCTTTACAGATCAGAACTTATAAGTTTTGAACTAGGTCAAGATACTGTATTTTGGAACTCAGCCAGGGGATATGATGCTAAAGTGCTTTCTGTTACTTATTTTATTTTTAAGGCTGAGGTCCAGAGAGGTTGATTCTATTTAGAGTCAAAAAAAGTAGGAACATTCATAGTAAATTCTTGATGAGGTTTCATTTCTGGGGCTCTCTGTGGTTAAAGTAGTCTGCTGCCAGGAGATGATTCTGTCTTAACAGTGCCTCACAGCATGTACTCTAAAGATATTTATTCAAAGACATTTATTGAATATTTGAATGTAAGTATCCATTGAGCATCTGTTATTGGCTGGATGGTGTGCTTTACACTGGGGATAGCCAGTCTGTAGGGTGCCATTGACATGGAAATAAACTGTTAAATGGAGTATGATGTATGCCATTAATAGAAATAAGCACTTGCTCTAAGGGAAGCCCGGCGCAAATCCAGCTTGGAGTTTATCCAGAGGGCAGTAAGCAGTCATTGGAAGGTCTTTCTTTTCTTTTCTTTTCTTTTTTTTTTTCAGTTCTGGGGATTGAACACAGGGGTGCTTTACCATTGAGCTAGGGCCCCAGTCCTTTTTAATTTGAGACAGGGTCTTGCTAAATTGCGTAGGGGTCTTGCTAAGTTGCGTAGGGGTCTTGCTAAGTTGCGTAGGGCCTTGCTAAGTTGTTGAGTCTAGTCTTGAATTTGTGATCCTCCTGCCTTGGCTCCCCAGGTCACTGGGATTATAGTTGTGCTTCACCATGCCTGGCTGGAAGGTCTTAAATAGGAAAGGGGCTCTAACCTATGTTTAGAGAGGAACAAGGATTACAACAAGAGTTAAATGAGTACATTTATTCCCTTGTTCCTTTTCATCCTCAGTCTGCCTCACCTGACAGCTCCACCTCTCTGAAGGTAGGGATCTGAGGCATGTATCCATTGAATCCTGCCTGTTAGTTGAAGGTTCCTATTGAAAGTAATAGCTCCTCCTGTGTGTATTTCAAAGTTGCTGTAGTGATCCAGCTGAGATTGTGGGATAGAAAAGCTGTGACTACAAAGTATGCTTAAAGTGGGACTGCTGGGAGTATCAGTTGAACTGCCCACCATAGTTGTGCTGAAATCTGGCATGCTGACAAGACATGGAACAGAAGTACTTGTTACAGGAAACCATTACTGTAATTTTAATGAGGGAATGTGGTGAACCACCATAGAAATAGCATTGATAAGATATGCTGGTGGAGTGGATGAGGCATATGAGAGAAGGGAAGATCACTCTAGAGTATGGAAGTAATGAAGTTTCCTCTTATTTAGCTAAGGAAGGATATGAGAATAGGTTCTTGGGAATCATGAGTTTAGTTTAGTTTTGAACATTTAGTAGAGGCAATTAGACCACTGAGTGGTTAGGTAGTTGGATGTAGTAACCTGGATTCTGGAGAGAAAACTAGATTCACTGGGTTAAAGCTGTCCATTTGGGAATCACCATTTTGGAGATCGTATTTAAATGAGATTAGAGACTCTTAAGCAATAAGCATACATATTGAACAGGTCGAGGACAGAGTCTTGGGGTATTGCAACATGTTTGCTTTAAGGAGATGAGAAGGAACTAATTAAAGAGACTAAAACAAACAAAAAAAGAACCAATAAAATGAGATGTGAGAGGAACAAGAAAGAGTGGGGTGGCAAAAGCCAAATGAAAGTGTTTCAAGGAGTTAATCAGGTGCTGCTCATAGGTTGAGTACGAGAAGGACTGTGGTGTAATATTTAGCAACTGTTCATTGGAGACTCAAAAAACCTATGTAAGTGCAGCAGTGGGGATGGATTGCAGTGTGATGAAGAAAATAGAGGAACTAGGGAAAAAAGGGTGGAGACAATGCTTTGAAGGAGCATTACTTTAAAATAGGACAAATAAAATGAGGGCAGTAGCCAGAGAGAAATGGGTAATGGGATCAAGGGAAAGTTTTTGTGTTTTAAGGTTTGTCATATTGTAGCATGTTTATCTGTAGACAAAGTGATTTGGGAGAAAGGATGAAACTGATGATATAGCAGAAAGAGGAGACAAGTTACTGTATGATGTCCTTGGGTAGGAGAGAGGGAATGGAATGGAATTGAATGTACATGTAGAGGAATTGGCCTTAATCAGGAGCAGGGACAGTTTATCCAAGGCAGCAAGAAAGAAGACAGGGGGTATGGGTTTGGATATAGATATAGGTTAGCAGCTGTGGTTGTGGGAGGGAGGTGTGGGTGTCCTCTTCTGATTGCTTCTATTTTTTTTCAGTGAAATCAAAAGCAAGACTCATCTGAGAGTGAGGATGAGGGAGGAAGAGACAGGAGAAGGTATGAAGTAGTCATCTTGAAAAGAATGGACTAGGGAGGTGTAGTAGAGTTGCTGGGCAACACTGGGGCCCACTTGAATTTGTGACCATGAGCTTAGAGTGAAACCAGTCATCAGCATGGTGTTTGTTTTTTTAGTCACATTCAGCTGCATGGTCTAGCCTTAGTGTATGTGGAGAGTAGGATGTTACCAGGATTGGAGTTTTTACCAGAGAAGTGTGATGAAGAAGCAAGAAAAGATAGAAAGTTTTTAAAAGGTGAAATGATTGATCATAGGATTTTAGTCTGATAAAAAAGGAGATGAGGAATTGAAAGTAACAAAGGACTGGGAAAGGCTATGGATTGTAGATTCTGAAAAGGCTGAAGAATTGTTGGAATTAGGAAACTGGAGTGAGTGAGCTGGAATAATAGGTGGTATTTATGAAGAATGAGCTTATTGAGGATCTGCAAGTACAGCTAAGACTGAGAATAACTAGGGGAGCTGGTGACTGAGAGAGGCCAGTGTCTTGATATCCAGAAAGATCATCTGAACAGGAATTGAAATCATTAGGAATTATGTCAGGAATAGTATTGTAGAAAGTGATAATAAGCTAGATGCTAAATCTTTGAGAAATGTGGAGACGTGACTTGGGCATTTATAGATTAGTTCAGCACAGTCAAGTGGCATAAGCTGCAAAGCTAGGACTTTTTAGGGAGGCGGGTGGGTAAATGGCTTGGGAATGGCAATGGAAAACAAGACGACATCTGCCCCAGGCCTAGGGTTTCAAAAAGTGGGAGGGAACAGTTGCCACTGGAGAAGGCTTCAGGGAAACAGTGTTCTCATTTAGGTTTCAGTTATAGCAACATGGGGAAGATGATGTTCTGAGAAGAGGCTGAAGATATAGTTTATTAATAGTATTAATAAGGCAGTGGGAAAACTTGCCTGCTCTGACATGTTAAGAATGTTTTAGCTAAATGAAAAGAGAAAAGTAAAACAAGAAATTGGTGCTCTAATAAGCAATTCTTGCTTTAAAATATTCATTTTAGTCATTCCCAGTTAAAGAGAGAATGTAAGCACTTTTGCATACTGTTTCTTTGCCTGTGATAGTCAAACTTTGTCCCCTCTCCAGCCTGAATTGGGTAGGAACTAGAGGAAAGTTAAAGGTGTCAAGAAGGGTGTGGAATTACCCATGGAGTGAGATATTTGCACAAACAGAAGGGATCCTGAGCACAAATAGACATTTTAAGATTGTGTGCATTGGTTAGTTAGTTGTATGATGAGTCATAGAAGTGGAGAATTCAGGAGATTCAGATCTGGTGACTGGTATTTTTTCATTAAAAAAGGAAGCAAAACCATGTGTTTAGTGTGATATGAAAGAGGGCAGCTTTTGATAAGAGTTTGCTGTTGCTTTGATTGGAGAATGGGAGTTCATCTGTTAAAGAAAGAAATTTTTCTTGACAAATTTTAAGATCTATTCAGGTTAGGAATTCATTTTATAAAGTCACCAGTCTCCCTGGTTTAATGACTTTATCAGGAACTCTCAGGATACTAGCTATAGGAATGAATGGAATAGTCAGATGTCTGAATTAATTCTGATTGGGGTTTGTTCACAGAGGTAGAATAAAAGAATTAAAGGCAGAGAATGGAGAAGAGTAGCCAGGTGTTTGAAGGAATTTCTGCAGAGTGTGATTAACCATTTGGAAGGTAGTGGAAACAAAAAGGGATTGAGGAGAAAGTACAGAATTCAAATTCTGGAGGTCTCAATGTGGTAAAAGAAACTGCCATAATAGTGTAAGGACATGAGTTACATGGAAAAATATGGTTTTATTCAGGGAATGGGAAGTTGGAATTTTATGATTTCAGGTGTAGCAGAGTTCCAGATGATGTTGATGAGATTGTTTTGGAAATTCATGACTGAAGCACAGGGGTGGGTAAGATCATGGAGACGAAGGAGTTCAAACTACTGACAGCCTAGAGGCTAGAGGATCAGATGGTTTGTCCACATGTATGTTGAAGTCACCAGATATATTGGTAGGGACTGGGATGGAGAAGGACACAGGTGCTAAAGTCTTGAATCAATGAAGGATGGTGCTTAGGGTATGGAAGACAGTGTTGACTGAAGTAGAGAATGATCTAGCTGGATGGTGGAGCCTCACAGTAGCATTACTTTGTGGAGGTAGATGTGCATGGAACACGAAAAAGTGTAAAGTTGAGATTCTACTGTATTTGTTGTTCTTTCCTCACATCATCACACACCTATACCTTGATCTTTTCTCTTTTCTTGTCTATTTGTTGTAAGATTTCTTTATATTGAATAGCTTTGTTCATAAGAAATAACTAATGAACTGATGTGAACTTGATGAGTTTAACATCTCACTTGCCTGATTTCTTTGTGGTGACTAATAATACTGGTTTCCTGGGGTAGGAGGAGTTAGACATTCGAACACTGCAAACCAAAAATCGCAAGCTAGCAGAAATGCTCGATCAGCGGCAGGCCATTGAAGATGAACTTCGAGAGCACATTGAAAAACTAGAACGACGACAGGCCACTGATGATGCCTCACTGTTGATTGTCAACCGGTACTGGAGTCAGGTAGCTAACTTGTTCATTTGCTCAGATTTATTTGAGCTTTTTAGCTCTTAGTATTCTTCATTTCAAATGTTGTGTCTTTTCTGTTTTCATCATTGCATATACTCTTCTCCAGTTCGATGAAAACATCCGTATCATCCTTAAACGTTATGATCTGGAGCAGGGTTTGGGAGACCTACTCACAGAAAGGAAAGCCCTTGTTGTGCCTGAACCAGAACCTGACTCTGATAGCAATCAGGAACGAAAAGATGACCGAGAGAGAGGTGAGTATTTGTGATCAATTTTATCATTATATGTTATCTTGGTTTTCAAATTTGATCTTTATTTTGAGGCAAATCATTTGAGGGGGAAAATGGATTTTGATATTTTCCTCCTGTGTTCTCAGGGGAAGGGCAAGAGCCAGCTTTCTCTTTCCTTGCTACTTTGGCCAGCAGTTCCAGTGAAGAGATGGAGTCTCAGCTGCAGGAACGTGTGGAGTCCTCGCGTCGAGCTGTGTCCCAGATTGTGACTGTTTATGATAAATTGCAAGAAAAAGTGGAACTCTTATCCCGGAAACTCAACAGTGGAGGTGAGGCAAGATCCTGGAGACCAGAAGTAGTGGGGGATGAATTCAGAAGTCACCTTTGTGGGATTGCAGTATAGCTCAGTGGTAGAACACTTGCCCAGCATGTGCATGGCCTTGGGTTCAATCCTGAGCACAAAAAAAGGAAAAAAAAAAAGGTAAGGAAAAGAACTCTCCTTTGCGTGGTGATTTGTGTTGCAAACTTACATATTTACTTTTAATTAAATTCTTTGGAATCCTACTCTTCATTACTGGTGATGTCATTACTGTAGTATACTAGTATTTTGCTTCAAAATTTTGCTTCACATTTTGAGCCACTTGACAGTCCTTCAACAAACTGAGGAAAGCCCCATTCTGATACTTTCTGTTACATACTTTTATAAGCAGCAGAATTAATTTCGACTTTAGAGTCAGTTTTAATGCTATTTTTTGTCTTTAATGTTTTTAAAAAGAGTTGGCTTAAGTTTTAGAGTTGTAAGATGATTTCTGTGTTTAAAAAGGTAAAATAGGAAAGATGTGAATGAAGAAGTGTACTTAAATTGCTATTTTGAATGCTCATGTTATTCAGTGTTAATGTAGGAATTTATGTTTTTATATTATAATTAAATATTTGTGTAGGTAGTTTACCTCTTTAGTCATTTGTTACAGATTTCGTGCTCAAATGCAAATAAATGCCTTGATTTTATGTTTTTAGTAGTAATCATTGTCTGGTTATAATAACTTAACTATCCTGATTATCATTAAGATACTTAAACTTTCATCTCCGAGAGAAATAAATTGAATATAATGGAGTTGAACCCTTGGTTGGGCAACTAAGAAGTATATTATTCTGTAAATTTTAAGGATACTTTGGCTAAGTAATTAGCAGAATTAGGAAGCTTGTTGATGGCTTGTGAAAATTTGGTAGGCAAAGGTTTTTGTTAGCTTTTTTGTTGGTATGTATATTTCTGATTTTTTATTAGGATAACGTAGTTAGAAATGAATGGATATGAGTCCTCCCTACTAACAAGCTGTGCGTTACTTCTTTCTTCCTTGGTTCTAGTTGAAAAATTAAAAGGTATTGTTAAATCCTAGTAATGTGGGTAATTTTCCATATACAGAGGCTATGTTGATGTTAAATTTGATTTTAGAAATGAATATCAAGTAAATTAATTGCTGTATTTGTAAAGGAACAAAAATGAATAATATATCAAACAGTACTTTAAAATATTTTTTTGATGGCATGTGTTAAGGATTGATGTTTTAGTCAGTTATTTTGCTGCTATGACTAAAAGATCTGACCAGAACAACTGTAGAGGAAGAAAAGTTTACTTGAGGGCTCAGAGGTCTTAGCCCATAGAAGGCCAGCTCCATTCCTTGGGGCTTGAGGTGAGGCTGAACATCGTGGTGGGAGAGGGTGGCAGAGAGAAGCAGCTCACATCATGGTGATCAGGAAGCAGAGAGAAAAATCTCCACTTGCCAGATACAAATATATACCCCAAAGCCACATCTGCAATTTCCACCTCCATCGACAACTTCCTGTGTCAGTTACCACTCAATCAATCCCTATTAAGGGATTAATTCACTGATTGGGGTAAGACTCTCACAACCCAATCATTTCTCCTCTGAACCTTCTTGCATTGTCTCACTCGTGAGCTTTTGGGCGACACCTAACATCCAAACCATAACAATTGAGTTTAAGTTTAAAAATAAAAAATACATTGCAAATTACAAATAGCTAAGCTGTTTGTAACACAAAAGGAAATCACCATTGATAAGCTGAACTTTCTAAGAAACAAAGATAAATAAAGTGAACTGTAGTATCAACTAACTTTTTGGAAGTTCATTTTTCCCTCATGTTTGTTCGGTCCTTGATTTAAAAGGATTATATTTATGGCTTGTTTATTAATTCACTTAATTTGTTTTCTGAGACTTTTTTTTTTTTTGGCTATGCCCACAGAGATTCTTATTCAGTAGGTGTGGGGTGCATCCTAGGGAAATGTCTATTTTAAAAGTTCTACAAGTGATTTTGATGGGCAATCCTAGGTTGAAAACCATGGATTATCACATGACTAACCTGTTCTGAACTGTTTTTAAGAGTGATGGAAGTAGGTGGCATGAGAGAGCACATGTTTTTCCTCTGTTATCTCTATGTATAAAATGATGTGTATCTTGAGAATCTGGTTCCATTTAATAATGTTTGGATAGGAGCTGTAGTTATGACTCTTAATTTTAAACATATGAACTTGGCATAATAAGTTCAAAGTCTTACCTACCTTCTTTGTAAATGGTGGTGTATACTTTGGTTTTTGAGCTTCAGGAGTGCCTCTAGCACAGTGTTCTGGAATATGATAAATGAGTCCATGATTTTATAGATGCCTGTTTGCAGAAGGAAATTCTGCTCCCAACCCCCTAACCATCCACACAGATTTTTTGGTTGGTGTTAGTTAGTAATTGAAATTTGTGATATCTTTATAAAATAGAATTATATTATTAGTTTTGATACTGGCTAGAGATTTTGTCTTCAGTTCTAAAATGCAATTTACTGGGGGATTGTTCCTTATCTGAATAACACTATATAACCTCCATTTCTTTTCTCAAGGCATTTTGACTTTATAGCAAGGGATGATGTTAGGTGACGTTGACTACACAATTTGATGGATTTTTTTTAGTGAAGTCACTTAACCTCATATGTCAGGAGATAATAAAAGCTAGCCTACTTCTTGAAGTTCTGAGGAAAATGAAGTGAGGTAGTATGTTAATAGTTTGGTGGGGTATGTGATTTTAAAATTTGGCATTATAGATGCTAAACTAAAGTATAGTCCTTCTTCCTCAGATAATCTGATAGTGGATGAAGCAGTACAGGAACTAAATTCCTTCCTTGTGCAAGAGAACATGAGGCTACAGGAACTGACAGACCTCCTTCAGGAGAAGCATTGCACCATGTCTCAGGAGGTACTTGATCAGAAAAAAAAGACACTTATTTCTATTGGCTCTGACAAATGTTGACTGAGAATTCTGAGCACTTTAAAGTTCCTTTACATTACAAGCCTATATTTATATTGAAGAGATGCAGGGCAGGCAGTCAGCTCTGAGACATCAAAATCTGAGGACAGGTTAAGGGAACAAGAAAATAAGTGAATAATTTCTCCTTGACTGTTAATGGTTTAAATAGATATTTTATGATCTTCAATCTTTGGGAAGAAATGCCATCCTATAGGGTTTTGCAAAATATAGGAAAAGTCCCAAACCCCAAATAATGAATTATAAAAGACTATGAAAAATGTTACTAAAGAATGGCTTGATGAAATTCAACAGAGAATTGGGCAATAGGGACTAGTGCATTGATATTGTCCTAAGAACTTGAGGAATGGGAGTTTTTGGTCCACATTTGTGCATAAATCATGCCATGGTCAAACCATGCCAAGATTTGAGCATTTATGTTTCTTCTAATATTCCTGATTATCATTGTGTTTTAGTTCAAATGATATTCTACTGAAATGTGGCCTACCCTGTTTTGGCCACTGAATTCTCATGGTGATTAATAATTTCATAGTTACCATTTACTTAGTGCCTAGTATTTAAAACACTTTATGAATATTTTCTCTAATAGTAAAATAACTTCCATTCTGATAAGGAAACAGATTCGAGGAGGTTAGTGACTGGTCTGGGAGTAGATAGAGCATAATTGAGCTGTGGTTTGAATGTAAATCTGTTTTATTTCAAAGCCATGTTCTTCATATACCTATGTTTCCTAAATTCTGTGTTAAGGTCCATATAGGACTGGTTACATGAGAGCCATCTGGTGAGTTTAAAAATACATGTGAATTCTCTTAGATTTTCAAAGGGTCAGAGCGTAGAAGCACTTAAAAATAAATTGGAGTATAGTAAGAAAATGAAATGACCTTTTGTGCCACCAAGATGGATAGGTCTTCCTTTTAAAGCCCTTTCTTAAATCTCGACATTACTAAGTTGGAGGGCACATAGTTTTGCTCAACCTAGTTGATGTGCAAGATTGGTCTCTTAGCTGACTACTATGAGATGCTACTTGCCAGCTGCGAGCTCACCTTACTGTCTACTGGGAATGCCTGCAGGTCACCTCTTCTGTGTAGCATTCTCAGGGTAGTTGAAATTCTTCCACAGCAGTCGAATTCTTCCAGTGAAAGTCTAAGAACAATAAGCAAAACCTTCATGTTCTTTCTGATATAGCCTTGATGCTTTGTAGTGTTATTTCCACTGAGTCACTTAAGTTGATACTAATTTGTATCAACAGATTTAAGGGGAAGGATCAAAGATCTTGATAGGAGAACTGTCAGAGAATTTTGGGGCATGTTTTAAAACCATCCTGAAGAGTATGTATGAATTAATGTGAACATGTAACACAAGTTTTTGTGTCTTTATCATATCTGATTTTGAAGTGCTCTGGGGTCACTTTAAAGAAGAATGAAAATTTTCATTTTGTTCGCGTATGGATTATCATTTGTGGAAAAGTGGGGAGAGAAAGTTGGGGGTAAATATAGTCTTTGGAATTTTTGTTTTCTAAATTATTTGTCTGATAAAATGAAGAATATTATCTTTTGTTTCTTAAAGAAGTACATGTTTTCTAATGGATTTGTGGTCTGTCTAGGGAAATGGTGCTTTTCACAGGTCCAAAAAGTATTGAATTTAATTTTGATTATTGAATCTTAAGTGATCTTGTGTGAGAGTTCTTACAGACTTCTACAGTTTTTAGAATTGTAATTGGCACATAACTTAAAATGAATCTGCAGCTTCATTTGTATACTCGGTGCTTTGAGACATCTTTTCTATAATTATACAAGCATTGGTTAATTTTGTGGGATTTAGAACTTAAGCTACTGACATAAGGCATTTCTTTTCTAATTTGGTCTCTTCTTGCTGTTTTTCTGAATGCCCGTCTTTGGGATGTAGTTCTCTAAGTTGCAGAGTAAAGTGGAGACAGCTGAGTCACGAGTATCTGTCTTGGAGTCTATGATTGATGATCTGCAGTGGGATATTGACAAAATTCGAAAAAGGGAACAGCGACTCAACCGACACTTGGCAGAAGTCCTAGAACGGGTCAGTGCTGTGTTGTTATGATTTGGATACCAGAATCATTTTTAAGGAGTCATTTCAGAAAGATCATTTTTGGATAATGGTGCTTGGGGAAAAATCTGATCGTCATACCAAAATCTTAAGATCTCTTACTAAAGAATCTTTGTCTTCTCTGTAGGTGAATTCAAAAGGCTATAAGGTATATGGAGCGGGAAGCAGTCTCTATGGTGGCACAATCACTATCAATGCCCGGAAGGTAAAGTTCGTGACTCACTCAGGGAGCAGTGTTTGACATGGTATTAGGCCTTGTGCTTAGGTTCTTGGATTGGTTCAAAATGGGATTTCCTAGAAGAGTGAATCAGTAACTGTGGAAGCTTAGAAATGGTAATGACCGAAGAGTTATTTTGATTTATTCTCATTTTCTATTTCTCTGCTTTTCCAGTTTGAGGAAATGAATGCAGAGCTTGAAGAGAACAAAGAGTTGGCTCAGAACCGTCACTGTGAGTTGGAGAAACTTCGGCAAGATTTTGAGGAGGTCACTACACAGAATGAAAAGTTGAAGGTAGGAGACACATCTCTGAAAAGCAGTAAAACCAGACCAACTCATGTATGTATATATTTGTGAACCTGCATAATTTACCAGTGAAAAGAAGAATGTAGAGAAAATTCAACATTCCTTCATGATAAAAACTCTAAACAAATTAGATATGGAAAAAATGTACTCCAACATAGTAAAGGCCAGATATTTTAAGTCTATAGCCACTTCATACACAGTGAAGAAGTGTTAAAAACTTTTCCTATAAGATTTGTAACAAAGATGGCCAATTTCACCATTTTTACTCAACATGGTACTGGAAGTCCTAGCTAGAGCAGTTTGGCAATAAGAAATAAAAGACCTTTGCCAGTTGTGGTGGTGCACACTTATAATCCCAACAATTTGGGAGGCTGAGGCAGGATTCCTAGTTTGAGGCTGGCCTTAGAGACTTAGTGAGACCCTGTCTTAAAAAAAACTGGTGTGTATATGTGGACCAGGGTTGGAAATCAGTGGTACAGTGACCTCTGGGTTCAAGCTCCATTCTCCAGTACCTGGGGGGTAAGGGTGGGGATAAAAGGCCTTCAATTTGGAAAGGAAGAAGTGATGTCTACTTTCAGATGATGTAAATAGAAAACCCTGAAGACTCCATCAAAAAAATGATGAGTTACAAACAAGGTCAATAGAGTTACAGGATACAAAATCAATATATAAAAATCAGTTGTTTCAGTCAGCTGTTTAGCTGCTGTAACCAAAAAGACCTGACAAGAATAATTAAAGGAAGAAAAGTTTATTTTGGAACTCATGGTTTCAGAGGTCTCGGTCCATAGATGGCTGACTCCATTCCTTGGGTCTTCCCATAAGGCAGAACATCATGGTGGAAGTGTGTGGTGGAACAGCACAGCTGGGGACATGGCACCAGGAAGTAGACCAAGAGCTCCTTCTCCAGATACAAAATATTTGCCACAAAGGCATGCTCTTCAGTGACCTACCTCCTTCACCCATACCTTGCCTTCCTATAGGTAACACCCAGTTAATCCCTATTAGGTGATTAATACACTGATTTTATTAAACCTCTCAGAACCTAATCATTTCACCTCTAAACTTTCTTACATTGTCTCAAGTGAGATTTTGGGGGACACCCAATATCTAAGCCATAACAAGTTGTTTTTCTATGAAAAGAGAAACTATGGAAACAATTTCATTTTATAATAGCATTAAAAAAAGTACTTAGGAATAACTCTGACCAAAGAGGTAGGAAATGTGTACATTGAATGGATAAAGAAAATGTGGTATAGATACATCATGAAGTATTATTCATATTTAAAAGAAGGAAATCCTGTCATTTGTGACATCTATGAACCTGGAGGACATTATGCTAAATGAAACAAACCAGACACTCAAAGACAAATACCGCATGATCTTCCTTACGTGCGGAATCTAAAGAAGTGGAACTTACACAAACTGAGTAGAATGGTGGTTACCTGTGGCTGGGAACTGGGGACAATAGGAAGATGTTGATCTAAAGGTAGAAAGTTTCAGTTGTGCAAGGTAAATTCTGGTGATTAAATGTAAAGCTTGGTGATTATATTGATAATTTTGTAGTTTGTACTTGAAATGTACTTAGAGACTGGATCTTAAATGTTCTTACTACAAAAAGGGTAACTGAAAATGATGGATATGTTAATTAGCTTATTTATGGTAATCATTTCATAGTGAATATATTTATCAAAACATCATGTTATACACTCTAAATATATATAATCTATTGATTATACCTTAGTAAAGCTGGGGGAAAAAAAGAAATCTTATTTACTTACATATGTACCCATTATCTGCACTTTGCCTTGTTTTGAAAAGGATTTAAAGTAACCTATAAAGAAATCAGGGTGTTCTAATTTAGGAGTTGTTGAGGAAAATGAAGAATAGGGTAAAGTAGAGTGAGAATTCAAAATTGATGTCAGATTGAGTATAAGGTATATGAAAGTAACATGTATGGACTGTGGAGGATAGGCATTCACATGTCATTTTTTGCCAAAGGCAGCCCACAGATTTGGCTCTGCAGTTTCTTGCTGCCAAAGAAAGGAAGAAACATGATCAGTGATCCTGTTGGTTTTCAAACCTGCCCATTAGAATTTTCCCTCTTTACTGTCTTAAGGGAAGAAAGAAGATTCTGGAAGTTTTCCTTATACCTCTTACAGCCATGGCCATCTGTTTTTTATAATTTGTTTTAGGGTAAATAAGAATAAAGATGTTTGAACTGAAAAAACAAAAGTTAAATTAATGAAAGTGTTTAATAGTTGTTTAGTAGCAAATAGTTGCTTAGGTGAATAATAACTATTTTTGCTACCAGGGAATTAAAAAAACTTTTTTTCTTGGCACTGGAGGTTGAACCCAGGGCCTCATGCATACTAGGTAAGCATGAGGTGAGCACTGAGCTATATTCCTGACCCTTATTTTTGTTACCATGTCAGAAATATTTCTCTATGACTGTAAAGAGAGGAAGTTAGTGACTGGGGTCCTTAACTATATTTTTAAAAGAACCATCCTGACAGATTTCATAGGGCCCTTCTGGTAACTCTTCTTCTGTCTTTGGATCTAGATTGAAACAATGTAAGAAACATATCAAAATAGTCCTGAGTGAGCTACTATAATTTGGGATAGGTTTTATAAGAAGAAAGAGTAGATAGACTTCATAATCTTCATAAGGTTGTGCAGGACCATCAGTGAGTTTAGTGTTTTATTTTCTATATGTCTAGCATCTTGGTCATGAATGCTAGATTGTGCTTCTGACTTGACTTTCCTTTGGGCCCTTCTAAGGTGGAATTGCGGAGCGCAGTGGAGGAAGTGGTTAAGGAAACTCCAGAATATCGTTGCATGCAGTCACAGTTCTCTGTTCTATACAATGAGAGCCTACAGTTGAAAGCTCACTTGGATGAGGCTCGGACCCTGCTTCATGGAACCAGGGGAACTCACCAGCGCCAGGTTGAACTCATTGAGGTAATAGCCCTGCTTTTTTTTCTGTATATTAGTTTTTCTTTCTTATAAGTGTCATAAGTTTGTTCTCTCTTATACAGTAAATTTCTCATCCATTTAGCAAACATTGGTAGAGTGCCTATCGATCTACTCTGTTAGGTGGTGGGCATATAAAGATGAGGTAACAGAATTCCTGTCCTCAGGATCTTATAGTCCCCTGGGAGAATTGTGTCCATTCATTTGCAGTGTGGTACAATAGCAGCAAAAGGTACAATGATGGAGGAGACAGAGCATCTGTTTTGACTATGGAGCCTTCTTGATTCCACTTGAGAAGGTGAAGTCAAATTTTAAAGATATACAACTTTACTTATAGTTAAAAGTAGGAGTACATTTCCAACAGTGAGACCAGCATGTATGAAAATGTGAAAGAGCATTACAAATAGTTTCAGATGGCTAAAGCTTAGGTTTGTAAGGAAAACCATGGGTGAAAGTTACACCTACTACTTATATGCCATTATGGTATATAATGGCACTTATAGATAATTTTTTTAGAAGGCGGAAACTTGTGTTTATATGTTCACTTTTATTTTACCGCAGTCCTTAAAATAATGTTCTTAATAGTTGGTCTTATTATGTATGTCAACCAAATCAATTACTACTACTTTACAGATTTTTATATACTGTTTCATGTTTTAGGTCTCTAACTAAATTGTAATATTCTCAGAGTTGAAGCCCATTTCCTTTATTTCTTCAGTATTCTGCCAGTTTCTAAATTAATGTTTTGAAGTTATCTAGTGTTCATTAAGTATTGAATGAAGTAGAAATTTTCTGAGTAACCCATTCTTCCCTTATCATATTCTTTTTTCTTTTTAGATCTTGTAGGTCAAATTTAGGAGAAATATTAGGATGTGATGATATTTCCATATTTTGATAAGAATTTTTGACTGGTTCCTTTCTCTGTGTGTAGAGAGATGAGGTTAGTCTTCATAAGAAGCTGAGAACTGAAGTGATCCAGCTAGAAGATACACTGGCTCAGGTCCGCAAGGAATATGAAATGCTGAGGATAGAATTTGAGCAGACCCTTGCTGCCAATGAACAAGCAGGTATAATTATTTTTGCTCTACCCTGTAGTTTGTAAATTTATAAATACCTTTCTTAGAAGATACATCTTGGTCCCCAGAATTTGTTAATAGTAATTTCAACTCAGAAGTCCTAAAGTACCTTAAGTCAAATCCTATGATTCATTTTGACACATAGCCCAGGTGTTTTAACTCAAATTGACCAGTTTCATTTTCATCTTCTGAGAAAGAATATTTCTTTTGGTAATTCTCCCTGTTTTTCAGAGTGTCCTGCACTCTTTCTTCTTGTTTCTTTACCCTCATCACAATTCCTCTTAACATTGCTATTGCTGTGTTTAAGGCCCTATAAACCGGGAAATGCGCCACCTCATCAGTAGCCTCCAGAACCACAATCACCAGCTGAAAGGGGAGGTCCTAAGGTATAAGCGGAAGTTGAGAGAAGCCCAGTCTGACCTGAACAAGGTAAGGAGGAGAAGTAGAATAAATGTCACTAGCTAAGGGATAATAAGTATCACTAAGATTGTGAAGCTTTTTGAGTGAGGTGAGAAATACGATTACCATTAGTGATGCATGCCTTTCCTTTCTTTGTTCTCCCAGACACGTCTGCGCAGTGGTAGTGCCCTCCTGCAGTCTCAGTCTAGTACAGAGGATGCCAAGGATGAACCTGCAGATTTAAAACAAGATTCTGAGGACTTACCCACCCAGTCCTCAGCATTGAAGACATCTCAGGAGGACGTCAATGAAATTAAGTCCAAACGAGATGAGGAAGAGCGAGAACGAGAAAGGAGGGAGAAAGAAAGGGAGCGAGAAAGAGAACGAGAGAAGGAAAAGGAGAGAGAACGAGAGAAACAGAAGCTGAAAGAATCAGAAAAAGAAAGAGATTCTGCTAAGGATAAGGAGAAAGGAAAACATGATGATGGAAGAAAAAAGGAAGCAGAAATTATCAAACAATTGAAGATTGAACTCAAGTGAGACCATTATGTAGAGTGACTGTTTCTGACTCAGAACCTTAAAGTTCAGACATCAATAATGAAATTAAATGTTTGGTTGATGGCATGACCTGTCTGATCATTCTGATATTTTAGATGTAACTAAATGTACCAATTAATGTAGTCTCAACTTGATCAAGAGTGGCCCGCCTGGCCGTTGTGAAGTCTAATTGAGTAGTTAGCTATCAATAAACCCTATGGTTTTGTTCTTCATTAATATGAAGAGAAGGGATCTCATAATGCAGTAACATACTTGAGAATTTTTATAAATAATTGGATTTAGGTGATTGCTGGCATTAATTGTAGTTTAAATTATACTAAATGGAGTATGCATTGCTGTAACTTAAATAGTATCTGATCTATTTGCTTGATAATTAAACTAGTTTGTAGGTATGCCAGAAGAGATTTCTTAGATTTACTCCTATAGAAATTCAAACAGTCAGATAGGCCAGCTTCATATGTTGGTGTCTCCCCCGCCTAAGTAACAGTTTATCTGGCAGTACTTTTAGCTCTCCAGTTTCCATGGTAGAGTCTTCGTTAATGTTTTAATTTGAGGGACCACTGTACTCAAAATACTTGAACTCAAGTGTAGTCGAGAGGTTTAATGATTTAGTAAGAAGTGAAATGTTAGTGTTTAGTTGGTGGCTAATCATTCAGCTGTCAAGTCTAGGATTAGCAGTATATTTTAAAC
Organism: Glaucomys volans; assembly: GCA_020662805.1. Classification (NCBI taxonomy): domain Eukaryota; kingdom Metazoa; phylum Chordata; class Mammalia; order Rodentia; family Sciuridae; genus Glaucomys; species Glaucomys volans. The sequence goes on from JAJEJO010002323.1 coordinate 171,723, forward strand.
TTTCAAATTATGTCCTTTTTTCTTCCTGTTGATCTCGTTAAGGTGAACATTTTTTTTAAAGTGTCTTATTAGGATCATCTTAGTGACTTATTTAAATACATTCCTGGATCCCATCCCAATCCTATTGAATCTCAGTTTTTAAGAGTGGGACCACAGAAGTTTGCCTATGTAATAAGTGTCACAAATCTTTATTTTAAAACTTTATGTTAGAGAATTGAAAGGAGAAATGATTCATTTATACAACTTTTCTGTACTTTGTATTTTCAGAAATCTATTGATAATCTGTGTAATATTTTTTTTTTAGTTATGACCTAGAATATTTTTTTAAAAAATTTAAAATATTCTGCTCAATTCCAAATTCCCTTGCTCTGATGGCTTTTGTTTTCTCATTCCTGTTCCCTTCCCTCTCCCACCCCTTTTATAGGAAGGCACAAGAGAGCCAAAAGGAGATGAAACTATTGCTAGATATGTACCGCTCTGCCCCAAAGGAACAGAGAGACAAAGTTCAATTAATGGCAGCTGAGAAGAAGTCTAAAGCAGAGGTAATTTAGTCTTCCTTTTAAAATTTTAATTTCTATGGTTTTTCCTTTATACTGTTGTAAGATATAGTTTCTTTGTCTTTGAGGTTAGTGATTAATTTAGCAATATTTTCTTATCCTCTCCAAGACCATTTAAACTAGAGATTTTAAAGTTTCTTTGAAAGGTAGGTAGGAAGATATTTCAGAATTACTGGAATGGGAATAGTTTCTAAAATTTTTTATTCCCTGCTTTACCCTTATGAATCATACTGTAGTTGTTGTCTTTTTTCTGACTACTTTTGGGAGGAATTTTTTGTACTTTTATTTGTTGAGGCCTCAGGGAAAAAAGGTTGATAAATTCTATTATATTATTTACAGTCCTCGAAAACGTTGCTCATGAAAGCACGAAATGGAGGAATGGGGTATTGTTAAAACAATGTTGTGATGTGCTATATTAGATCATTTATCATCATTGTATCATTTATTTTGTTCCAGAATTCTGCAAATGTTCTTGTGGCATTTTGGGCCCTCTATCTTGCACAGTATTAATTGATTTTTTGAAAAAATATTGTAACTTAGCTTTTATGTTTATATAATTTTCCTTCTGCAGTTGGAAGATCTAAGGCAAAGGCTTAAGGATCTAGAGGATAAGGAGAAGAAAGAGAACAAGAAGATGGCTGATGAGGATGCCTTGAGGAAGATTCGGGCAGTAGAAGAGCAGATCGAATACCTGCAGAAAAAGCTGGCCATGGCCAAGCAGGTGGGTGTACTTTCTTTATTTAATTGACTTTTAAGTAAATGTTACTTGACAGGGAAGTTACTGCCAGTGAAACTTGCTTTTATTCTAGTCTTTTTTCTATTATATTTTTTTTTCCCTTTTTGGTTTTTTTTTTTTTTGGTTTGTTTATTTTTACATCGAAGTCTTTCATTCCTGTATTTTGTATTTTGTGTTTGGGAGGCAGAAAATTTATTTTTATTTTCAAATGGATTGTCAACTATTTTAACTTAATTTATTAAGGATCTGTTCTTTTTCTGCTGTTGTGGAATTAGGGAATATAGTGAATATAAAATGAAAAAAGGTATAATTTTTTATATATTATGATAGTAAATATATAAAACTAAGGAACATATCTTCCCCATTAGGTTACAAAAGAAAAACCAATGTGTTAACTGTGGTTGTAGAATCCTTTCCTCACGATGAATGCATTTATTATTTTTAAAGTCCTAGTACATTTTTATTAGCATTCAGTAATAAAGATACAAAAATTATGGGAAAAACCATTTATGTATATTCACTGTTAAGAATACCCTCACTGTTTCTAAGAAACAGCAAAGTGATGATATTTTTAAGGATAGCTTGATCATTAACATAAAGTTTCAATCGGTAAAATAGCTTGGGATATTGGACAGAGGAAGAACTGAATAAAAGTCTAGAAATACACAAAAGTGTATGTGGGTATTTAATATACACTGACAAAATAGTTTTACACCATTGGGGAAAGGGAAGAATGTTAAATGTGGTGGGACAGAAATAACATTGGGAAAAAAGTTATATATGTATTTGAACATTACTCTAGGATAATTTCCAAATGGATCTTAGATATATTAAAAAGATGAATCCATCAAAGAATAAGAGGAGAATAGGTAAATTATTTTATAAATGGAGTGGAGAAGACCTTTCTAATTAGGGAGAGGCTAGAATACATGAAAGACAGACTGATAATTTTGATTTATGAAAAAGACAACACAAAACTTCTAAATGGCGAAAACATTGTTACTAAAGACAAAAGATCAAATGAGAAAAAGCAAAAAAACCCACTTCATCACAAAAGGACTTATCTTTCTAATATATATTAAAAAAAAATCTCTGAAAAATAATAAGGAAAAAAACAACCCAATAGAAGAATGGGCAAAAGATATTAATAGTTCACAGGAAGGAATTCAGATTGCTTTTAAATATATGAAACAATGCTCAGTCTTACTTAAAATAGGACAAATGTAAATTAAATGTATTGTTAGGTACCATATATCACCTATCAGATTATTAAGAAACATAGGATGCTTGCAATAATTGAGAAGTCTGTAGATTAAATTCAGTATTATAAGTTGTGAAAAAATATGAGACATGTGAGACTTTGTGATAATAGGTATTTTTTTTTTAACCCAAGTGCTACTTGATAAGTTTGCTAGATTAAGGTATGTATAGTTATTATTAGCTGTACAGACCAACTAATGAATATCAGACCAAAAGTTGGTGCCAGTGATTTCAAGTAATTAGGCTTCTTCTGCATTCTCAGAGAACTTAGTAACTACACAAACTTAGGCCTAGTCTCAAACTGTCTGTCTCATGTCACTAAGTTAACAGTGGGAAAGTTTAGTTTTCTATGTTCATTTTTTGGAGTTAGAAAATTCTGCTTATAAGATTCCTCATTTTAGGAAGAAGAAGCTCTGCTGTCTGAGATGGATGTCACAGGCCAAGCCTTTGAAGACATGCAGGAACAAAATATCCGTTTGATGCAGCAGTTGCGGGAAAAGGATGATGCAAATTTCAAACTCATGTCAGAGCGTATCAAGTCTAATCAGATCCATAAATTACTCAAAGAAGAGAAGGAGGAGCTGGCAGACCAGGTTTTGACTCTGAAGACCCAGGTAATTAGGATGAGTGGAATCTGTTGAAGTAGGGTGCTTTCAGTATGAAGATACCTGTGAAATGGTCATTGTGGCATTATGGCATTATAAAATATAATTGTGGCATTATAAAATATAATATGAAAAAAACCCTGCAAACCAAGTGTCTATAATTAGGGCACAGATAAATAAATTATACAGCCTACAAAGTAGTACAATGTAACTGTTAAAACACATGAATTTGCTGATGTGGAAAAAATTTGTAAAAATATATCAAGTGATTTATTTTCTCTTTTGTATTAAAATGTGTGAGTGTGTACTTTTAAAATTTTTGGAAGGCTGCAGGGAAACAATGCTTATCTAACTAGTTATCTCTGAATGTTGAGTTTGGGTGAGGGGTTAGGAAATGGACGTGTGATTTTACATTTTATCCTTCAATATTGTTTAATTCTATGCATTAATTTCAAGAAAAAGACTATAACCTCTAGCTATACTGAAAGAGAAATGCTTGGACTTGTATTTGAGCTAAATTTGTATGTTCTAGTAGGAATTACCAGGTTTTGAGGACTAGTATGGCTGCAGAAGATATCTGAAAGTATAATATCATCTATTGGCAATTTGGAAAAGAAAAGAATTACAAAGATTCTTTAAAAGACTTTTAGTGGTTTCTCAGACTCTTACTTGAATCTCTTGTCAGTATTTTTTATTAAAAGTGAAGTCTTTAATAATAGTAGTCTTGCTTTTTTTAAAAATTTTTTTATTTTTACCCTGATAATGCAAGGCAAGCACTCTACCACTGGGCTACCTCCCCAGCCCTCTTGGATGTATTTTGAAGGGTTCATGGACATAAAGAATTAATCCTTTGTTTCTAACGTACTATATTTCTTGGACCTATGAATTAAGAAAGCATAGCCAATTTTATTTTATTTTTCTTTCGTTTATGTTAACAATCTGATTTTCTCCTCCAAAGGTTGATGCCCAGTTACAGGTAGTAAGGAAACTGGAAGAGAAGGAGCACTTATTGCAGAGCAACATTGGCACAGGGGAGAAGGAGCTGGGTCTTAGGACCCAAGCCTTGGAGATGAATAAACGTAAGGTATGACAGATTATTATTATTATTATTATTATTATTATTATTATTATTATTATTATT
>JAJEJO010002323.1:176031-258059 GCA_020662805.1 Glaucomys volans
TTATTATTATTATTATTATTATTATTATTATTATTATTATTATTATTTTTGATTTCCAGGTTGTTTTATTGAGTAAAAAAGCAAGGGGCAGATAAAACATACAGCAGAACCACAGTTTGGGTGAGAAAGGAAGGAATTTATCATCATTCTTGCCAACTATCAAAAATAAGAAGCAGTAAAAAGTTAATGAAACAAATTAAAACAGATACAGTGGGCAATGGGAGGAGACTAGAGGGGACAAGGTAGAGGTGAGTGGGCTTCAGTGGACTTTTAACATGAGTCAACTTTGAACCACACAAGCAACTTACATATTCAAGTGTAGAGTTAAAGAGAAAAAATACAAAGCCTGAAAAACAGGTGAGACTGACCACCCCAGCATGAACCATGCAATTCTTGGCCTAAATGATTCCTCAACCTTGCATGAATCCCAGGATCTTGGGTCCAATGTACATGCATTGTTTTACCTAAAGTAGCAATGCTGGTTGTGGGGTAACAGTGCTGCTCAGCACTCAGCAATAAAGGATGCCAGGATTCATTAGCATTGTCTACTGTCAGCATAGCAAAAGACCACATGGGTTTTATGTTTTCTCCATTAGACTGCAGGCCTCAAGGGCAGGGGCCACTTCTGAACATGAGTGACCAGCATCTGAGTACACACATGCTACCATAAATAGGGTTCTTTGGATAGTATTCTTTGACAGTATAATGCCCAGAACATAAAACTTAACAGTTACTTCCAGATCCTGCTTTCAAAAGCTTGGTTGTGCACATGTGAGAGAAAAAGACCAGTCCTAGACCCCTGGGTGAATAGAGATTTGAATGTCTTGGTGACTTATCATGAGCCTGAACAGAACCAAAACCTTTCACATCCATCCAGGGCCAACTTCCTTCTCCATCTTCCACATGGACTCAATATGTGACTTCCATGTTTATGTGCCATTCTGACTGCAGTTCTCAAGAATAGGGGCAAGGTTGAATGATGGATTATTTTGTAATCTAAAGTAAGGGTCAGTCTTGAGGAACAAATATGTATAACCTGGATGAAATTTTCAGTTCACTTCATTCCTTGAACCTAGGTTAATATTTTGCCTTGCTTGAAATCAGGGATATTAAGATGATGTTATTTGTACATCTCACATAGGCAATGGAGGCAGCCCAGCTTGCAGATGATCTCAAGGCACAACTTGAGATGGCGCAGAAGAAGCTCCATGATTTTCAGGATGAGATTGTGGAGAACAGTGTCACCAAAGAAAAGGACATGTTCAATTTCAAACGAGCCCAGGTAAGAGCAATTCTCTTTTTCTTACATTTTGACTTTTAGAGTGACCTGTGAGATGAGCCATTAGTCTAGTTTATATTATTTCCAATTAGACTTTAAGTTCCTTGTGGGAAAAGACTGAATTTGTTTTCTTCAGTGTTATATCCTCACAGCCTATTGTCTACCAGTTAATCAGCATGAAATAAATGTTTATTAACTGTGTGAATTAGTGAATTTTTAAATAGCATATCAACATGAGAAGATTTTAAAGTTCTCTAATTTTTCTATTTTTTGTCATGTCATCTGTTTTTCATAATGTCTTTCTATCCTGATCCACAAGCCTATAAATTATTTTAATTCCATTCAACCCTCACCTTAAAACTAGTTGCCACAAAGTAAAGTGGCCTGTTTTCTAAATTGTTAGATTATTGGGATTGGCTGATCTCACTTAGCATAACAGTTTCCAACATCATCCATTTACCTACAAATACCATAATTTTATTCTTCAAAAGCCGAATGGTCTCTCTGATAAATGAATGATGATGCATAATGTGGGGGGGAAAGATGGCAAGAATGGAGGAAAGATAGCTAGCATAGAGGGAAGGGAGGGGTGGGGGGTAAAATTAATAACAGAGTGTGTGACAGATACCATTGCCCTGTGTACATGCATGAACGCACAGATGGTGTGACTCTACTTTGTGTACAACCAGTGAAACAATAGCTGTAAAAAAAAAAAAAAAATATATATATATATATATAAATTGTTAGATTATGTTTTCAGAGGACTGAATTAATAGTAATTGAAATAACTGTAATTTGGTAATATGGTTATGGTTGTCTTTCCTGAATCAAAAGAAAATACCTTGCCATTTGCAGTTCTCTGCATTCCTAAAGATAAATTGGACATGAAACGACAGAAGGTACTTTCTTTCCATGTCAGCAAGTTCAAGTTGGAGAAAATATTTTCTCAAAAACAGCTGATCTCTCTAGGGAAGTTTGTCTAATGGGTCTGCTATCTTGCCACAGGAGGACATCTCAAGACTTCGAAGGAAGCTGGAGACCACAAAGAAACCAGACAATGTGCCTAAATGTGATGAGATTCTGATGGAGGAAATTAAGGATTATAAGGTTAGAAATTCTGCCTCAGTGATTTCTTTGTTTTTTTGGTCAAAATCTGAAGTGGTCTACTAATATATTGGGGAAATAACACTATACTTCTTTACATGAAGATAACCAGACATTGGTATATTTTGTGGGGGAGATGGTACTCTTGTCCTAGTGCTTTGTGGTTTTCTTGTGATTGGTTTGCTTATATGGTAGCCATTTGGTTCTTAAACCTTTATGGTTGCTCAGACTCTGATTTCCTTCTGTTTTAGGCACGACTGACCTGTCCATGCTGCAACATGCGTAAAAAGGATGCTGTACTTACCAAGTGTTTTCATGTTTTCTGCTTTGAATGTGTGAAAACTCGCTATGACACCCGCCAGCGCAAATGTCCCAAGTGTAATGCTGCTTTTGGTGCCAATGATTTTCATCGCATCTACATTGGTTGATCCATCAAAAGAAGAAGAGGAGCTGGCTAGACAGGCACTTATTCATTAACCACCAAACCTCTACCTCTTCTTTCCTTGACAGTTTATCTGTCAACTCCCATTCCTCCCTCCATAGACTTTACATCCAGGCTCTCTGCTCAAATAGCTAGATGACTTTAGGAGAAAGGACTGGTAAATGTAAGCCTTGGGTTATAGAATGAATTAGAAACAAATGAAGAAATAATTGACTAATATTTGACCCATTTTTGTCTTCCCTATCAGCTTTATTTCCAGCTTTTAGACTTTTTAACCTTTTTTGGGGGTTGGGCCCGTTGTATAATCTTGGATTATCCAATCTACCTAAAGATATTGGTATTTTTGACATGGAGAAGGGAACAAAAAATGGAAATGTGTTATTTTGGGGGATCAGCCTTTTAGAAATAAGCTATCTATGGGCACACACTTTCCTTAATTTGGGTAGTTAACTTTTTCTAAACTTGAATTATAAAATGGTATAATTACGCTACTCTTTCCTGGATGGTTTGAAACCTTAATGAAATTATATCCAGGATAATTTAGTTCATTTCCCATTTACTTGCAAAATAACTTTTAAGGTCAGCTGGCTTTCTTATTAAGTTATTTAAGTTTTGAATGTTCAACAACTTAAAGTCTTTAAATTTCTTAAGGCCAGAATAATTTCAAATAATATACACTTTTGCTTTCTAATGAAATAAAAATTAGAGATGAGGAGTAGGACTGAGATGGTAGAGAGATCTTCTGGGTACTCTCGGAAATTGATACAGAGAGGCTTTGGTGAGCTATGAATTACACTCATCCTCCTCTCCATAGGGGTTCTTGTGAGCCCTGTTTTCCAGAAGATTCTGTATAATCTTTCTGTAGGACTTTGTACTCCACAAGCTTCAATTAAAGCAGGATTCAGTTTGTTTTTGTGTTAGTGGTTTTTCTTTGAAACTTTTTTCTTTGTTGTTATTAGTAGATTTTACACCTGCTGTTCTAGAAATGAGTTTTCTTGAACAGAAATGAGATTTAGAAGCTGCCTTTGTTTTAAGTATTTAGTTCTTTGATTATTGAAGTAGTTTTCTCCCAGTTTTATTGAATCTGTTATGAGGAGACATTATGCCTAAAAGATGTCAATTTGGCTAAATTCTCTTCCATTCATTGTGGGGTAAGAGATTGTGGTTTGTTTCTCAGGGAGTGTCACACTGCCTGGCACTTTAGGTTGAGAGTTCTTGTTTATTAGTTTTATGATAATAAAGCCACATGGTTTCTCTCTTTTGAAAGGGGTTGTATAAAATGGATCCCATTTGACTACCACCTGTCCTAGATGATGGTTAAGGACAAATTCCATGTCCTTGTGATGGTTTCCATAAAGGCATGTGATTTATGGGCTAAGAAATGAGTTTAATTGGGGAATCTTACATGGTCTTCAAAATAGGTCACAGGTCTGTTGATCATCTCGCCCAACATACGCACAGAGTCATGACTGATGGGATGAGGCTCTGCTCCTGGATACATTGTACCTTTGCACAAATGAACTGCTTGGGCAGCAGGTTGTTTGGGATTGAACATTAGCTTTTTAAAACAACTGACTGAACTGCCTAGCACTGAGGGATTGTGGGGCTTGTGGAATGTTGTGGAGGGAAGCACAAATTCCACGGGAAGCTCCTCTGGTTGAGAAGTTGAGGTCCAGCCAACATAAAGTGAGCTCTCAGTCACTTTCCAATAATGACCAAAAATGGTGGTGATTTTTTTGGCAGTCCATTGTCTTTCACTCCAGAAGAGAATATTGAATGGGTTTTGGGAATACCCCTAAATTGCACATCAAGTTGTTTGGGTTGTGTGTACAATATTTTTTAGTTTTTTTTTCCCCCCTGATATTTAAAGGAACTTGGAAAATTCAGTCTCCCCAGAATTAGAAATCAAGCTCTAGATCCATAAGAACATTATGAGGGTAATTTCTTTAATGCCTATAAATGCCAATTTCAAAGATTATTATAGAACTAATGGAGGCTTCTCAATTTAAAATAAAAAAAAAATTTCAGATGTATGAATTATTGTTTTGCTTTCCTTTTTTGTTGCTTGAAAACATCTTAGCAATTTTGACCTAAATTAGGTACACCCTAAGGCATGTCAGTTAGCAGTGTGATTTGGTTCTTCTTTGCTATAGAGATTTTTTCAAAAATGTTGAACTGTTTCTGCTAACTACTGCATTCTTAATCAATCACCATTGGATTTCTTGTTTTTTCTTATTCATGGTCCAGATCCATAGGCATCCTTGTTCTTCAAGGGCAAGAGTTGTGCTTATAGAATAATGTTCCTGCCACTTGAATGATGAGTATAATTTGATGTTGTGAAGAAAATAAAGAAACCATTATCTGTCTTCTAGACTTATGGGGATGGATATGCTTGTTTTTATAGGAAGCTATAAGTCAGTTTCTATTCCTGTTATCATTTGATGTTGTGGAATACCTTTAAATTTTGTTCCTTAAGGTTTTGTCTGAGGACTATCAGTTGACTGATGGTAAACTCAAGTCCCAGTGGGTCTGCAGAAACATTTTGACTGGTTACTAGCACAGAAGTATTCCTGATTGACTTATGATTAAACAGTTACCTGAGAGTAAATAGAACCTTGATAGGTTTTGTGTCAGTTCGATTGGATTTACACAGTAGGAAATTCTTAGCATGGAAATACTTGAAACTTTCCTAGATCTTAAAGTTTGGGATAGTAATTGCCCCATTACAAAGAAAAATTAAGCTTTATCTTTTAGGGATTTTTGTGCAAGTTTGGTTTGTTTCTAATATTAGCTATTAAGTTCTTATTTATAGAAGACTTCACAATTACTGAAATTTATTTGGAAAGGACAGTGTCTTAATCTAATCCCCAACATCTAGCAGAGGCACATAGTACTCACTAAAGGTTTCCATTATTTGAGTTAATATGGCTCTATGCTTCTGCTGCTAGATCTTGAGAAGTGTGCTCTTTTGGGCCATTGTGTGAATTCAGACTTTATTTTTTTTTTTTTTTCACCCTCTAAGTGGAAACATCCTTTCCTCATATATTGAAATAAACCTTCAAATTTGGTTTATTCTAATATGATTGCATTTTAAATTTATTTTATGGTGGTATCAAAAGGAATTAGTATGAATTCTGAGATTGAACCCTCTGTCGAGGCAGCCCAACATAGCTGAAGCTTCTAATTTTCTAGGTTAACCTTTCTTTCTTTTCTTTTTTGTAAGGAAAGTTGTGGACAAAATTGGAACAACAGTATATTCCCATTAATACTAAGCTCAGAGAATTTCAGGTTACTGAAATCTGTTGAGTGAAATGATTTGAAAGGTAGGATGTGAAAGCAGAAAGGGACCTCAGGCCATGTCTTCATTTTAGAGTCAAGGAAATGGGCTCTAGGGCCACTCTGCTGAATCACAAAATGGAAATGTGACTATCAGATTTCCACTTTTCTTTTTTTTAATACTAAGTGGAGACCCATACAAGTACATTGCTTATCATCAGGAAGATCAGAAATGAAGGTATTTTCTGAGTAATTCTGAAGTAGTTCTGAATTTCATAAACCCAGCATATTTATCCTTAACAGCTCTAAGTAGGCAGACCCTAGATGGGGACTGCTTTTTATTTCTGTTCATACATGGAGAGTTCCAGTAGCACATCTTATATAGCAGAACTGAACCATAGGGATCTTAGATTTCTTCCTTCTCTCTCAATCATATTATGCCTTTGTTGAATGTTTATTGTGATTCAGGCACTGTGTTAAATATATTTCTTAAGGAGTCAAACTTTCTTGCAAATGGCTCTGCCTCTTATGATCAAGTTATTTTATCTCCTTCAGTTTCTTCATCTGTTAAATAATGACTACATCATAGGATCATATTGAGGATGAAATGAATCACTATTTGGGAGATATTCAGTACAGTGCCCGGCATCTAGTGAATGCTTAGTAAAATGTTGCCTATAAAGAAACTGAGGTTAATTTTTCTTTCTGTCTTCATTTTCATCCTATTTCTAGGAAAAAATTAGACTGATATTTCCCTGAAATACACGTGATTTATGTATGTCTGTATATCTAGTCTCTCTGTTCTAGTTAAATGATGTCATGACTAAGTCATTCCAAAACATCAAAAGGTTAGCTTTGCTCACTGCCTTATAAACAAAATGCATGTGAGTGACAGCCACTCCACTAGTGGTGAGGATCCTATCTTCTAATGTATCCCTCTTCAGTTTAAAATCTTTAAAAGTAAAGTTCCCATAGTCTCTGGGATACACATCCAGTTTAGCCAGTGATCTTGTGTCTGCTTTTCTTTCCATTCCTTATAGCTTGTTTTGGTGGTATTGGGGGTTGAACCCAGGGGCACTCTACCACTGAACTATATCCCAGCCCTTTTTATTATGAGATGGGGGAGTCTAGTTAAGTTGTCTAGGCTGGCCTTGAACTTGCGATCCTCCTGCCTCCTTGTCCAGAGCTGCTGAGATTACAGGCATGTACCACTATACCTGGTTCTTTATGTCCATTTATTTATCAGAAGATAAACTGTTAGCAGTTTGTGTCCCCCACACTAGATTGAGCTCCACGGGTCCATGGATCAGAATCTGCTTTTGTCTTTTTATCACAGCTAGCCCAATGCCTGGCTCACAATAGGCATCTAAAAAATCAATGACTGAATAATGCAAAACATTCTTGAGTAAGTTGGCAATCAAATTAGGTTATAGTGGGTTCATATTTTTGTGAGGTTTGATTTGGTTATAACAACATATGTGAAGACTGTATTAGTTTAGCAGATTCATAACAGTAAATCTGCCAGCAGTGAAAATGATTGTCAGAAGGTACAAACATGCCTGAAACTGGTACTCTTTTACCAGTTTTCAGTTAGACTAGAAAACTGAAATTGTAGGTGCTAAAACACGATTTTTGTAAAACTATAGGGGCTACAGTCTTGAGTTAAATGGATCAATGTAGGTACAGTTACCAGTTTCCCTCTCTGTTCTGTGGAGCTGAGGACAGTAAAACAGAAAGACTAAAGGGGCATTAGAGGAGAAAGTAAGGCAATGATCAGAATTCTGACAATATTGTATGGCTGCACTGTCTTGCCTATGAGTCTCTTATTACTACTATCACCACTCTGTGACCTTGGGCAAGTTAAGTAATTTCTCTGACTCTTGATTTTTTCCACCTGTAAACTAGAGGTCTCTTTTACCTACATCTGAAGTACTTATCTCATGGGGTTGTAATCTTTAAGATTAAATGAGATCATGATTTGTAATAAGTGCCCAGTAAATGTTAGGTATTATAGGATTGTCTGTTTATAAGTGGTGAGAGGATCAGTTGTGAGAAAGTCTCTGACATTCGAGACCATACCTGCCTTGATCACTATTACAGCTCCAGTACTTGGCCTGCATGTGGAGGCTGTTTTGCAAATGTTTGTTGAATTACTACATAAAGACAATTAGGGTACAGTTTTTAAAGAGCTGTGAGTATTGTGTTCTTTCCTAGCATATCTCTGGTTGATGAAACCCTTCACTTCTACCACACAGTACCTTAATATATTTTGTGTTAACTTTTTTGGTCTATTTCAAGGAAACAAGCATAACATAGCATGAGTGGGTCTCCTACTAGAAAAAACTGGTATCTTGTCAGCACTTGAATCCCCAAAGAATGGCAACAGAAAAGTTTCTATCTGAACATTTATTCCACAGTCATAGAAACTGAAGATGGAGAAGACCTGAGGACATCTTGTCCATCCACGTTGTTGTACAATAAAGTGGCTGGAGCAAAACAGCCTGTTCACTTGACGCTCACAAGACAGGCTTTTGGTTCTTGGAGCGTAGCAATTGCACACATTAAAATGAAGACACAATGCAAATACTCTTCACAAACCTTAAGAAAATACTTATAAGTACATTATTTTCATAAAATGATAAGTAACTAAAGAGAAGAGTGAGGGAATCCTGGATTAGATGGGTGGTTAAGTTGGGTGAAGAAAGAGTAACTAAACAGTGCAGATAGTGGTTTTAATGACTAGAAAGCAATTTCCTTGGGATTTTCTGGTTTGCCTATCAAAGCATGAATTGGGAGGAAAAAAAAGGCTCCAAAGTAGTTTCTTTTCCCTTCATTTTTTATCCACACCAAGGAAGTGCTTAAGTTGTTCCAAGGCTCTGACAGACCCAGCATCATCACTGAGACATTAGTTCCCAGATCATAGCACTATTCCACTTGACTCTTGTTCCATTTGCCACTTCTTGGGCTGAAAGGGAAGCATCAGCTCCTGTATAGGGTTTTGCATCAGCAAGATTTGTGAATAATGGGGAGTCACCTCCATGTACATTAAAGACCTCAACTGATTGGGCTCTGTGGCTGGCTGCCTCACTTGGCTGTCCCAGTCTTTCTTCAAACCTATTTTTATTTATTGGAGAAATTGTCTTTCTCCTGTACCTTGTGGCATACACACTCTGGGACCCCTGTTATTTACATGAACAAAGAAGTCATTTCCATTTCAGCTCGCCCAGTCATGCTGTACGCGCTTACTGTGCCAGGATTTCCCCTTTGGAGGATGGGACGTACATAGTTTGTCATATGCCAGGTTTCCCAGCACCAGAGCTTGGAATAGAATGAAGGTCTTTCCTGATCTCATGGAATGGAGGCCAATGAGAGGAGAGAAAGTAGCTAGCATCCCTTAGCTCTTTCTGATTTACCAAAATGCAGTCTTCTACCTGAAGGCTTCTGATCTATGTTGTTGGGTCTTTTTTTTTTCTTTGAGCCTGAGGGGGTAGTTGAGAGAAGAGTAGAACAGAAAGAAGAGTTTCAAGGACCCACCATTTCATGAAGTCTTTTTACAAAACACAATACACTGTTTCACAAATTGCAAAACACTTTTCAATTACTACCATTTAAAAAACCATTGCTACTGAACATGAAGACAGCTTCATTTCAACACAAGCAATTATGGTTTTCTTTGCCCAGGACTTGGGCAATATTTCAAGCAATATTGACAGCAATAAGCCTGCCTTCACCCCCCTGCTGCTTCTCGCTGCATCTGGCCACAATTTTGGCCAGGTAATTCCTCAGAAAAGATGAGTGTGCACTGGTCCTCTGCTCTGTGGATAAGGTGGTATGATTGCCACCGCTCAGAATGCCTCAATAGAGAAGCTTAAGGTAAACCTGATATACAAAAATCCAAACTTACAAAACAGATACATTAAGGGATAATTAATTGCATTACAAAAAGATTCTTTACAAAAGAATTCACCTCTGGGTTCCCTTAAGGAGTCAGCTTCTCAAGTATAGTCACGATATGAGTTTAGTTACAAAAATGTCCACGTACATTAAGAGCATGGCTATTACACAAATTGAGGTACACCTGTACATCAGCCTTCCATGCTGTGCAGATGTCCAGGGGGTGCTCAGAGCATGGTGGCAGAATCTCTAGGTATGCTTGTTTGTCAGAGATGGGTGGGGATGGCTAAGGGACATGATCTTCCAAAGGCAGCCTAGGGTGAGGATGTGGAGAGCGGGGAAGATACTTCAAAGCAAATTGTCCTTTGTGTTTTGGGCTCACCTGATCCCTCATTGTTGAACTGTTTCATCTGGAAAGTTGAAGGCAAGTCTAACTTTGGAATTCTCCTACCTCCCTTATCAGTATCTCTGAGTTTATTGGCACTCTTGGGTTTTCTCAGTCAGTTAACTAATTGCTAAGGTGTTATCTAATTATAAGTGAAAGTGTTTAGAGCACTGGGTAGCTCTTGGTGGAATCGTATAGTATCAAAAAAAAAAAAAAAAAAAAGGGGAGAAACTGACCTTTCTAATGATCGGCATGCTGCTTGGCCAGTGCTGTGAACTTATTGTAGATATTCAAACTGATCAGGATGGAGAAATGAATACTGAGAGGATAAAGCAACAATTGATGATAAGGAAACCTAGTCCTCAATGATGCCTTCGGGTCAGGGTGCACTGTAGAAGATGAATCAGCAGATGTGTGCTGAACTTAAAGGAAAAAATTCTCAAAAAGGCTCTCCTCACTTCTTCCCATGCATGAGGGCAGCCAAACTGAACTTCCAGAGTAGTGTTTCTCCATGAGTAATTTTAGGACCTCCTGCATGTGTCCTGGGGGTGTTAGTTAACACTAGGTTTCTGAGCCCACCTCCAGACCCTCACTCCCATAATCTCTGGGGAAAGCTCCTGGCAATCAGCATTCTGAGGAGTTCCTTAGCAGATTCTCATTTATGCTAACTCCTTTTTGCGTGCCGAAGGTGTTGTCACTGGGAAAAAGATGCATAGGCAAGGGGAAAGCTAGGTTACTTATATCAGTGTTTTAGGGGCAGTGGATGGAGCCTGGAGGATAATCAGAGGGACCAAAATCTGTTCTTAGCTCCTCAGAAAAGAGTGGGTGTGAGGATGGGAGATCGACTTGGTGATATCCATACAGATATGCAGAGCACAGACTGAATGCTGAACTTCCTGATGTTCTTGGGCTGGAGGTTCACTTTTTGGATTCCTGTGGCTGATAGGTGACTGCTGATCTGAAAATGACCTAGTATATGATGTGCAGAACATTTCCCTTAACTCATGGTCCAGTTCACATGCCCTTATTCACAAGCAATAAGCAGGGATATTCCAAGTTCATTCTAACATTGCTTTGCTTTTCTCTTTCATTTCCTTTATAAAAGGCACACACTATAGTGGAAATGCTTAGTTAGATTAGAAGTATAATCTATTCATTCTTTAGCCAATGGCCTTTCTGGCCCAGAGATTTTGTTGTAAAAGCATGGTGTGCATTTTTCAGGTCCCCTTTGCCTGACCTCTATTTCCACTCACAACATTCCTATTCCTTTTCATAGTGGCATGTAAGCATGTTCTTACTAAATGTTAGGATGGGGTCAGAGATCCAGAACCTTCTCAAGAACATGGTTCTTGCCTGATTCAGTCAATCCTAACCTGCAGTGATACTGAGTTCACTTAATTTTTAAGTATGCCCTCTCCCTCAAGTTACTCTAGTACTTATCCTGCTCCCCATTCAGAATGTGGGTACAATCTAGAATCTAGAGTTGTATCAAAAGTTATAACCCTGGATAATTCTGTTCTCTGTTAAGACTAACATCAACAACCCAGTAAGACATAGGTATGAGTAACAATTTTATCTCTGGTTGATAGTGCAGAGAAAGGGCTAAAAACCGGAAATATTATTGTGGCACCTGGTGAAAGGTTAACAGGAGCTGGGGTTGTCTGGTTGTTCATGGGTCCCTTATACAGAGTTTACTCCTAACTTCAGGTTCCATCTTTCGACCCTGGAGACCTAGGGGGTGAGCTTGGAAAGAATCGCTGCTGCATGTTAGTCTGGGGAGAGCAGAGTTGACCCCTAGAAGATCTTGATCTCGGTTTCCCTCACCTTTGTCCATCCTTACAAAAGAGCATTATAAAGTGTCTCAAGGGCTCAGGAAGGCCAGGAGTTGGGAGAGAGGGGCAGCCTGATTGTCTAGGACTCACAAGTCCGATTTGTCCTTTGATACTCTTCCAGCTCAGTTTTCCTGCTCACAGCCAACTGTAGCTCTTGGCGGATCACCTGAATCTGCTTCTCCAGCTCTGAGAGTTCCTGCATAACTGAGTTCCGAGCTATGTTGAGGCTGTCTGCTTTCCCATTGGTAGTCAGTGAGGCAGGGAGCTCTCTTCTCCTTGGAGGGAGAGGGATGTCCTGTTGGGTCTGAATGCCCAGCTGGTTTTGTCCTCCCTCATCACTAAAGACGTATTTTCGTTGGTTGTCATGACTCAGATTGGAAGTGTTCCACACCATGAGCTGATGGGGTCCTATGTTGGACCTAGGGAACAAAGAGAGTCAAATTCAACTTCTCTTATGCAGCTTTCCAAGTGCTCTTCTCCACCTGCTGGCCATTTCCTACATAAATACAGAACTGGGTATACATTTAAAGACTAAGTTACAAAGCCATTGACAGACATGCCTGCTAGTGGGTTGTGGGGACAATAGGAGCCATGAACTTTCAACTGAAGTTCAAGGTCTTACCTAGTCTTATGTGCTCTGGAACTGGAATGGGGGTATCATTTGATAGAATGTGGTGTGGCACATTGTTTTATAAAGAAACATAAGTGCCTCTGCAGGGGAAGCACAGAAAGCAACTCTGCCTTGAATAGCCTATGACTGTAAAGATGATGCTTTAGTAAACGTGGAAGTCTGTTTATTCAGATGTTGGCCTGCAAGCACCAGCCTGCTGATAGATATAATTATATGGCTCATCTCAGTCACATGGCTCATCACAGGGCCATGCTGATGTTTACTACTCGATTAGGGGGAAGAATAAAAGCATATAAGCCACAGGTTTCAGCAAAATGTTTTTTACTGTAGGAATGTCTTTATGTGGTTTGAGAATGACAGGTCAGGTCTGATGTTAAGAAAAAAAAAAAATCCCAAGAAAGCCCCAGGTTCTTGCTGTGATAATGAAAGTCAAGTAGAATGGATTTGTGCTCCTCTTTCAGGCTTGCATTGTAGCTCCTTTCACCATTGTGAAGAAGTGGCTGTAGACAGTAAGAAAGTTATTGCTAGATAGGTACAGGAGGAAGATGAAATTGTTTCTGAAACACACTTTGACAGTTGGATGCAATGTGAAGAGTTTCTCACTACAACAACAGTTTAGAGCCCTAAGCAGTAGAACTGCTGATTTCTTTTACCCTAGGAGAAGACTGAGGAGGTTTAGGACTACTCTTGCTGTCTAGGCAAAATGCAATAAAAATTAAATCCTTGTGTTTTTGCTCCCAACCACATTACTAAACTGACTATTCCTTTTTACTTGCCAGGAAGAAAGGAAAGGAGGAGGAGGAAGGGCTAGGGGAAGGGTAATAAAGCCTTGATGCATTTATGTGGTTGAGAACAAAAACACAAGGACTGAATAGAATGATTCTCTTTTCCTTTGCCCTGAGGTAGATTGGAAAAGTGCTCTGATCCTTCATTCCTGCTTTCATCCATGCTTCTTTGTCATGGAACTTGGCTATACATTCCTATCAGGATGTGTCCCCTCTCTTTGAATGAGGACTGGCCTTATAACTTGTTTTGGCCAATAGAAAGGGTGGCAGTTACAAGCCTAAGCTTTCAGGAAGCATATCTTGAAAGCATACCCCTGCTGCTACAATGTGAACAAGTCCACATTAGTCTGCTGAATGATGACAGACCATGTGGAGAGTCCTGGATCTCCCCACTCAGCCAGCTAAGACCAATCATAGGCCAGACAGCTTTTAATTACTCTCCCCCTCCCCAAGCTGGCTGCAGACATAAGTAGGCCTAGGCCAACTTAGCCAAGTCTGGCTCAGATCAGCGAACTGCCCAACTGACCCATAGATTAGTAAGCAACTCACTGTTGAAAACATTAAGAATTAGGACAATTTCTCACACAGTGAAAGCCACCTGTTACATTCCCCAAGCCATTGAAGCACATAGACATACCAGACTACCCTTCAGTTCTTAAATGTTTCTCTTAGTGTGTTTCATACTAATGAGCAGAAGGCACCAGAACTCTGTTTCCCTGTGTCTTGGACTGGGTTAAAATTCTTTAATGAACCCATTTTAGAACTCCATTGACTTTAGATCTGAATCAGAGAGAAGATACAATGATCGTTTTTCTTCTGGCCTTAGGGTCCCTTTAATTTTTCACATGTTGAATAAATCAAGAAATATCTCTATATATGTACACATATATTATATATAATCTCTTGCAATATCCATTTTTTTCTCTGCATTAAGTTAAAAAGGAAAAACATCTGCCTCCATACTAGGCCCCCAAACTTCTGCAAGCCTCCTTTCCTCAAGATCATGTTAATAATTCATTTTTCTATTATTTTATTCATTCAACAAATATGGAACATGGGGGAAGATATCAAATTATAGCAAGTATGGGCATTTGCATAGATATTTTTTAAAGAAAAGAGGAAGAGTATATTTTAAACCAGCAGACCCAACTCAAAGTACCATAGAATGATAGTGGGGAAAACCTGAAAGTAGATAATCTACTCGCTTTCTTGGATTGTCTGGGGAACTATAGTTATCAGGTAGGTGGAAATAGTCAATAATCTGGTTGTCTCCAGAGATTTGAATATCTATCTGGAAATATATAGAAGAATAAACAAAAGCTGAACTCTTTTGTGACAAGCTGTAGTTGTGAGCACCACTGTGGTGTGATAATTGATGTGTGGTTCCAGACACTGATGAATGGGAGGTGACAGATGCTGAATGTAAGAGAGAGTTCTAATTGGAAGGAATGAGGGTGCTATACTCTTGATCTCAGTAATGGTTAGGTTGTGTTTTGTAGTGAGCCTTCTTCAGTTATAAGACTGTATCAAGACCAGTGATTGAGTGGTATTTCACACTAAAAATGAGCAAAACAGGCTTCTGTGAAGCGATTATGTAACACTGAGGTTCAGTGCTCCGCTGGACCATTCAAAAGAGACATGGCAGCTGTGTAACCCCAAATACTCATTGTGTTGAAAGGAGGCAGGTGTTGGGTTGTAAAGAGGTGGGCATAGGAAATGTGGGCCCATGACACACCTCTCATTCTTAGCAGAAGACAAAGGGGTGGACAGCATGATTCTTCTTTTTTTTTTTTGCGGTGCTGGGGATTGAACCCAGGGCCTTGTGCTTGCAAGGCAAGCACTCTACCAACTGAGCTATATCCCCAGCCTATGCAATTCTTTTTCCTGGCGTATCTTCTGTGGGGCTGCTGTAGTCCTTTCCCTCCAGGTCACATATAGCTAGTCAGAAGCATTTCCATCATCTCTTAGAGCTTCTCTTTCTAGTCCCCTTTCCCTGCCCCCCTGTCTGTCTGTGGCATTCCAGTGTCAGAGTGCAAGTCTGTTAGTGACAAGCTGTAGCCTAATCAGGTCACAGCTGCAAGGATGTGTTCTGCCTTAGCTCCATCTCAAAGTAAGGGACTCAGGAAGGAAATCTGCCAAGAAATTGGGTAAGTTGAGTGAAAAGACACATTTGGCTCTCAATTGAGGTGAGATAGATGTGAATAAGAATGGCATCACAGTTGGAGATGCGATCGCTGGTCTTCCTGTTTCTATTATTGCTGGAAAACAAATGTTTTGTCATTGTAAGACTGTATCTTTGCTGCTGTTGTGTCTTCTTTGTTCTTCTCATTAAAATTTTATGTTAAAAATAATTATAGAAAAATCTATGTAACATGACATGGAACAGCTGTGACCTGATTAGGCTACAGCTTATCACTGAGAAACTTGCACTGTGATAGAGAATGCCACAGACTGAGAGGGGGTAATGTTCTCTGACTGGAAAGAGAGACTCTAAGGGACAATGGAAATGATTCTGACTAGCTAGAGGTGACCTGGAGGGAAGGGACTATAGTAGCCACACAGGAGATACAACCATGAAAAAGAATCATGCTGTCCACCCCTTTTTCTTCTGTATAAGTGCGTGGTATGAATATCACTACTACACTTCGAAGCTGAGATACACCATGGATTGCAGA
Organism: Glaucomys volans; assembly: GCA_020662805.1. Lineage (NCBI taxonomy): Eukaryota > Metazoa > Chordata > Mammalia > Rodentia > Sciuridae > Glaucomys > Glaucomys volans. The sequence continues at coordinate 192,335 of JAJEJO010002323.1, forward strand.
GCAGCCCAGAGCAGAAGCCCCCACTTGAGGCCTCTGGGCACATGAAAGAACCAACAGAGCAACCTTAGGCATAGACAAAGGCCACCAGAAGTGCTTCTGACATCTTCAGTCATCACGAATGAGGTGACCGTCATGCACAGGTGGCTGTGGTGAAGATGTGGAGTTTGAAGTTTCAAATGCTATCAATGCATGTAATGCTCGTTACTTCCTACTAACAGAGTGCTGTTTTTTAGGGAGCTCTAAGAGTGGAAATCTAAGGAAGTAGATTAGGAAGGACATGTCTGTTGTATATTTCAAATGTTCCTAGGAGTGCTGGAAAGGTGTGGGAAATAGAAACATACCCAAAAGACAATATCACACGAAATTAACTGCCTATAGCACTCATGAATTCAGTCTTAACTGTATTTTGTACATAATAATAGTTAATATTTGTGAGGCATTTGTTTCAATTTCAAGGTTTGCAAATATTATTTCATTTAATCCTTACAGCAACTCTAGGAAATACTGTTTTTCTCAGTTTTACAGATGAACCTGAGGCACAAAAAGTTTCATTAATTTGTCCAAGGCCACACATATTGTAAGTGGTGGAGACAGGATTGGATCCAGACACTTGACTGCAGTGTCCACACCTGCATTTTTCACCATGACAGTATTTTGCCAATGCTGTGCATGCGTGCGTGTGTGTTACTTTATTTGAAAAGACATGTATTTATTGTTGATTTTGTTTATCAACAAATTGTCCTGATTTGATCTGAAATATGATTTAGACATAACTTCCCTTTGGACATGGATTCTCAGTTATGTCTCTAAAGTTTTATTTCAGCAAATACAAAGACAGCTGGTGTTGGCCTCCTCTTACCTCTTTTCCACACGTTTGGTCTTGAAACGCTGTTGCTTTTCTTCTATAAATGATGTGTTTAATGCTCTATGCAATCTCTGGTGGAAAGAATAGATTCATAGGTACAGATCATTAGAAACACATGGGTCAAGGGACAAAGTACTGCTCAAGATTTAATGAAGTCTCTAGTCCCTGCAAAACTTGGCCTTTTTAACCAAATTTCAAGGATGCCTGAAAGTATATCAACATTCAGCCTCAAACCTCAAGATAACAAGAATTCTAGTTATAGGTTATTATTCTATTGGGGTGGAGGGGAAGCTCTGTTAGGAAGTTTGGAAATGTTTTGTATTCAAAAATGGTGTGTGATGTAAAGAAGTGTGATCATAACTCACTTGTAGCAAGGCCTTGTACAATTGCTAAAAATGAACCAAAAACTTGTTCCTACTTTTTGGCAAGAGAAACATAACTCCTGAGAGTTTAACTAATCATATTAGCACATTAGCATACAATAGAGGTCACTTGTCTGTGGAATTCTCCTAGGAGATCAACTACTCCTGAGAAGGAAGCAGGAATAATAGAGTTCGACTATAACCAAACCAATGACAGTATTCTATCTAGAAAAAAAGGTACAGCATTAAGAAAGCAAGGAGGTCCGCAAGAGAATAGAAGAATGGGGTCAAGAGAGGCAAAACACACAGCCTCACTGGTGAGAAGTGACCGGGGGCGTCCAGGCAGAGGGATCCCAGGAGTGGGTAAACCAGGACTGCCTCCCCTCCTCATCCAGATGGGTGAAACCACTCTATTTGTGAGACCCTCACCATCATAAGACACCTTCTGACCATATTTTGGTTCTCCATGCCAATTTCCTGCAGTGAATTATGGGAGGGACACATTGGGGGTGTCAGAATGGTTGGTCTGCCAAGGGTTTCCATCCTCCCTATACATCTGTGTGTTGGTGTCTGGATTACCTGAAAGAACTGTGGTACTATTAACTTTGGCCTGAGCACCAGCAGGCTAAGAGGATCCTCAAACCTATGGGCCAAACTAAAACAGAACAGGGCAGATGGAGTACTCAAAGGGAAACAGGGAACTCGAACTCATTTAATAGGTTTCAATTTTGGCAAAAAAGATTCTGTGGGTAATACATTTTCACACCATCTTTTTAGACTCCTACCATTAAGTGAAACCTCATTAAAAACAGTTCTATAATGAGCAGTAGTGGAGGGTTATAGGAAAGGAAGGGACACCTGAATTGCTTAATTTAGGGGGAAGATGAATCAATGGGACAGAAGAAAATCTGTCTTTTAATTGAGAGTGCCCATATTACTCTTGTTCTTTTGGGGGCTTGCCATCTGTCAGTGTGACAAATAGGGCTCTAGATCCTCCCATCATGGGGAATTTTGAGATATAAGAACAGTGGAGTAAGAAACCCATAGCACTCACCTGACTGGTGTGCAGCCAATATTGCAGTTTGGATTTGTTTTTGATTCGTGGTAGCAGCAGCCTGTACACTATGTGCTCACCAATGGTTGTCAAGATGGACAGACCAAATCCAATGCACAGTAGCACAAAGAGTCCAGAGAAATGTTTGATGCCCATTTGCAAAGTCTGCAACAAAACAGGAAAGGCCCTGAATGCGATGCTCCACATAGCCCAATGCCAATTCACTTTTTCTTTTCTAGATTCAGCTTTCTGGACCCAAGGAAAGCTGGAAACTATTCCTCCATGTGCTCAGTGAACTTTGGCCAGTGCTGGACTGAGAGTGGGGGCAGAGCACAATCCCTGGGGTGCTAATCCTGTATTAATCTTGTATGAATAACACCTGGTGTTGTGCCAAGACCCTGGTGTTAACTACCCTACTGTCTCTTAGAGACTGAGAGAAGTAGAGACAGAGTTGAAACAATTTAAAATTCTGAATAGCTATGAAGGAAAGAGATACTCTCAGGGACAGAGAATGAATCGATTTAAGGGGAAAAGAGATGCCTTTAGTAGTTTTGGAATTTAGATCTGACAGGAAAAATGGAAATCATCTAGTTCAGTGCCTTCATTTTACAGATAAGGAAATAGGCCAAAGAAGTGTAGTAAGATGAACCAGGCCATGAAATGAGGCAGCTATAGAGGAGAAAGAGAAGGAACTTAATATTTATTGGTCGCAAACTTTTGCCAAGTATTTTGCATTTAGAGAGGCATTATAATACCCATTTTGTAGTTAAGGAAACATACTGTGTAAGTGCTTGGGTGCCATGCTAAGGAATCTGGATGTTATTTGTTGAAGCTTTTTGTCATTGTTATCACTGATAATTATTTAGCACTTAGTATGTGTAAGACAGAGTACTTTATCAATGTAGCAACTTGACTAATCTTTATAACCATCTGTGAGGTAGGTACTGTTACTATCCCTATTTTATAGGTGAAGAAACAGCAACAGAGAAGTTCAGTAACTTGTCCAAGTTCATTTAGCTAGTAGGGTTAACACTTGATCAAGCCATGCACTCTGTCTCCAGAGCCACACTTGTGACTTCTTCATCTGTCTGATGTGAGTGTCCTCCTTTCTCTTTAAAGAGCTTCCTTTGTTTCATTCTCCCTGACTCTCCTCATCCAGTCCTGTAGAAAAGGCCAAGCATGCATGGTCCTGGCACTGGGTGCCCTGGGAGGTCTATCCGTGGACCAGGGCTGGAAGATGGGAGCTGGGCTCATTGATTCTCTTTTCCTCCAAAAAGGACTTCAGGCAAAGACTGTAGATCAAAGATCAGCATTAAAATTCCCAGAGAAGGAAAGACAAGAGCTGATCAGGAGCTCAGAGCTCTAGAAAACTGAGATACAGGGCCAGAAAACAAGGCAGCAGCCTCAGAATAAGGGCAGATGCCTAGACCCTGCTGGTCTAGGAGAGGGTTTGGTGAGGAGGTGCACTGGGCCTTTTTCTGGGACATCTCTGTAGAAGTGGTGATTGATTAAATAAACTTAACCTCTAGAAAGTACATACAAATGTATTGAAAGTAGCCCTTGGACTATGTCTATTGTAAGGTGAACAGGAATGGCTGTTAGAAATATCCAATGAGTTATTATTGCTATGGATAAAGAAAAAACTGGGGAAATTCATTTTGGACTTTAATAGCATCAGACATTCAGTAAAACTCTGAATAGACAGACGAGCATTGCTTTCTTAAGAAAGCAAAGATATTGCCAAGATAAGTAAGAGAAATGAATGTAACTTACAACAAGACATCCTGTCTATCAAGACAGGACTTGTCCCTCTGTTTTCCTGTGCATAGCAGTAATTAGTCTTGTTTTCCTCTGATTACCTCAGTAATAAGTAGGCTGTATTCGGTTTACATTGTATATTTCTTTCTTTAAACATTTGTTGTTTATACCCACATACTAATAGATTAATAGAAGTAGTTGTGTTTTTATTAGGTATTTAACATGTGCCAGAAGCCACATAGGCACATTATGATCTTATAATACCCTCATAATTTAAATATTCTTACCTCTATTTCACATTTGAGCAAATGGAGGCTTATGGAGATTAATTACATTATCCAAGATCATACAAACGAATATGTGGAGAAGTCAGGCCAGGTTATGAATCCAGGACTGTGTGATGCCTAAGCCTGTACTACCTCTCAAACAAACACCACTTACAGGTATTCTTTATTGTCTGAATTCTCACTGTCTATTCACTATACCAACTTGCAAAAAAATTTTATTAAAAAACCCAGGACAAAATTGAAAATCCATTATAATCTGCCTGTGAGCACCAACCAAAATATTTTAAGTTGTGTCTGAGTCTGAGTGATAAGATGTGCAGCTGCAGTTGATGTGCACCTGCGGTTGTAATTCAGCCCTTCCCCTAGGATCATGGATCTTTAAATGTACTAGGCATTGGATATGTACATCAACCGCACGTTATCAAGTGAAACCATTTTTTCTAATAAGTTGGAACTTGCTCAACTTGACACTGATCATTGGATAGGGGAAGAAGAAGAGTAGCAATGAATATTCATTGTCAAATATATAAAATTTAGCTGATGCAGACAAAATGATCATTGCAGTTGCAAGTGACATGAACAGAAGTATGCTGAAAATGCAATCATGAGCCTGGTCTCATGTTGCTGAGAGCTATGTAAGTGAAAAAAAAAATGCAAGTAAACTTAAAAATTTTGAGGTTTTTTTCGTCCCCTTTTAGTTCCATTGTTTCATATGCAGTTTCGTTTGATGGCTTACAGCCACCCTTTTCCAGAGCCTCCAACATTGAGAAAAGATTGTCCCAGAATTTAGCCATGGCAAATCTTAAATAGTTAATGGCTTCACTTAGTCCTTCATAAGCTTCCTCTAGCCCACCCCATCTCAGGCAATTTTCTCATCAGTCAGTAACCATTCAAAAAATAGCCTTGCTTGTTTATTTTTCAAAATGTTATTTATAATTATGTTTAACATTCTTTTTTTTATTAATTTACATTAGTAAATATTCATTACACTGTGGAGGGAAAGCATGGTTTGTATCTGATATCATACTTTGCATGTTGCACCTAGGAATATCCACTAAATAAGCACTAAAGAATTGATATTGTAAATACTTAAAAAACTTTTTGTAGTTGTAGATGAATAGAATGCCTTTATTTGTTTATTTTTATGTGTAGTTACGTTAGATTGATCCCAGTGCCTCACACATGCTGGGCAAGTGCTCTGCCCCTGAGCTACAGGCCCAGCCCATAAATACTTCATATTATGCAGAAATTCTTGGTGGATTATCATATAACATAATCCATACATTGTACATCAGGTAGTAAGCAATGTAGGTGTCTAAGAATATTTTAGTGATATTTAGGGAAACTGGTTGGGATTCTTGGATGTGGTTAAGAGTCATTTATTTTTATTTTTCCCATCTGGAAATTCACTAGTAGACACATTTCTAGGAGCAGACTAGATTCAGATAAAGGGGGAGATGCCTTTGCTATTAAATGTGTGTTTTTTGCCCAAATTATCAATGCTTTCATGAAAATGTAGAGGTCATCATTGGTCAGGGGAAGAAGAAGCAATCTTGTTGCTGCACAAAATCTGTTTTGCATCTTACTCAGATGTGGTCACTTGAAACATCTGACAGCTGGTTGGATAACTGACAAGTTTTCAAGCCTCCAGCAAGAAATGCAATTAAAGTATTTCACTCATCATTTGCCTTAGATGTTACTGATCAAGTCCTATGCAACTAATCTTTTCTATCTCCAATTCACATTTCCCAACATATAGCAACTGTCCAATTTCTATAGTTCTCTACAGTTTCTATATTAATTGATATTGATTCTCCTCTCTCTCCTGGACCCACTCAACACAGGCTTTTGTTGTCCCTTGCCCTAATTACCTTTCAAGCAACTCCTGTCAGTCACTGGTTACCACCACATTATCAAATCCAATGATCAATTTTCACCTAATTGATGTATCTGCAGCTTGGCATTGTTGATCACACCATCCTCTTTGATATCTTTTCTTAAATTTGTTTCTGGAATACCTCTTGGTTACATCTCATCTCCTGTGCTGTTCCTCTTCTTTCTGACCAAAGCCATTGGTATGCTTTCAATTCTTTGCTCTCACTTTCTCATCCAGAATATGGCTTTAAATACTACCTATATCTAATGATTCCTAAAAATTTGGGACTTTTATTCCTCAACTCCCTACTTAACCTTTCTACTTAAATATCTAAGGGATATCTGAAACTTCATTTGAAGGTAAATGGATGATGTTGGAGACTGTTATGCTAAGTGAGATCAGCCAATCCCAAAAATCCAAAGGCCGAATGGTCTCTCTGATAAATGAATGATGATGCATAATGAGGGGGGGAAGGGTGGCAAGAATGGAGGAAGGATAGATAGCATAGAGGGAAGGGAGGGGTGGGGTCGGGGTGGGGGGGTAAAAATAATAACAGAATGTGCGACAGATACCATTGCCCTGTGTACATGCATGAACGCACGGATGGTGTGACGCTACTTAGTGTACAACCAGTGAAACGATAGCTGTACTCCATTTGTGTTCAATGAATCAATAAGTAAATAAAAAAAAAAGACATCAAAAAAGGACTCCTAATTTTCACCTTGAAAGCTGTTTCTCCCATAGTCCTTCTCATTTCAGTGAAACTCCATCCTTGTAATTGCTTAGGGCAAAACCTGTAGAGTCATCTTTGACTCTTCTCTTTATCCTCCTATATCTCATATGCCTCTACAGATATGGTGGATCTGATGTTCAGAGTAGATCCAGAAGTTGATGACTTCCCACCACCTCCCAACCACCCTGGTTCATGTTACCAGCACCTCTTACGTAGATAATTGAAATAGTTTTCCAATTGTTTTCCCTGACTCCTTCAGTTTGTCTTCTACATGGCAGCTAGAAGGCCCCTCTCAAAATATCATGTCCCTCCTGTGTTCAAGATCCAGTAAAACTTTCCATCTCATGTAGAGTAAATTTCAGAGTCTTATAATGGGCCTCAAGCCTTTCGTGATCTTGTTCCACACTTCCTAATTGCACATTTTTCTTTCTCATTTGTTTCTGCTCAACCTTTCGGGCTGCCTCACTGTTCCTTAAATCCATCCAGCAAATAGTTGCTTGAGAGATTTTTATTTTCTGTTTTCTGCCTGTAAATTCTTCTGCCAGGAGTCAATATTGCTTCTCATCAAGTCTCTGCTTAAATTCACCTATCAGTGAATTCTACCATAACTACCATGGATTTTTTTCCCTCCTCTCTCAGACAGTTTATCCTCCTTAATCTGATTTATTTTCCTCCTGACATCTATTTATTTATTTCTATTTCCCTTCTCAAGTAGAACATAAGCTTCAGGAAGGCAGGGATTTTGTCTACTTTGCTGAGTACATAACCTGATTATCTAGAACAGGGTCTAGCAATACCAATAAATATTCTTAATAAATATTTCTTAAATGAATAAAAGCATCTAAAAGAATCTTTTTTTTTAGTAACAAATTTGTATATTTTCATATACACTTGGGAGTTCACAGAATAATTTTGTGAGGAAGAAAATTAGAGGTAGATATTTCCAATTGATAGGCGAGAAAACTGAAACCCAGAGAGCTGGTAAAACTTGCCTCCTTAACTTGATTATGCTGGAATTTATCAATTCAGGGATCTAATGTGGGAACTGGGAGGAAAATATGTTTAAAATATAGTAAAACACTGGGGACTGGATGCAATAATTTCAGCTGGTTTGTGGTGCACTGTATTGATTTTTATTAAGAATCTTTCCCTGGGGAAATGCCCTCCTCTTACCTTATGTGTTTTTGGTGTGTTTACTGATCAATCACATACTCATTGTTTTCACCATTCCTTGGTCCTGGGCCAAGAATGTGACCCAAGGTAGGCAGAGACATTTGGCGTCAAGATGTTGGAGCTGAATTGTTGCCAAAGTTAGTGCTCCCAAGACACAGTTCCAAGACACAGCTGCCTAACAGCCTAGGACTCCTGTGGTTCCTGAAGCCTTTTCTGTTACTTCTTCCTTCAAAGCATTGAGCTTCCCCATTATTTTTTTGATAGTTTTCTTAAATTAATCTGTTGCTTAGGCAAAGAATGTGACCTGATACACTATTAGAGGGATTAGATGTGACTCTAATCTCTCTTGAGGCAGCTCTATTTCTCATGCAGCATACTGAGAGGAATGACATAGCTGATTTGAGGAGGACGTCTCTGACTGGGTGTGGCTGCACCTTTTTGTGTATCTCCAGAAACCAGTGTAAAGCAGGTACTCAATAAATGCTTGTTGAATGAAGTACATATCTGGAAAGGAACTCAGTTGTAATTACTTTAAGATTTTCTGTTAACACTTTTCTCCAGGATCTCATGACTACAAGAGCCTGGGGAAATCATTTTTATTTTTAGCATCTAAGTGTGTTAAACTTTGCAGGGATTATCTCCTCTGAGTTTGTAAAGCCAAATCCTGATGTTGAAAAAAAAAAATTTTATTCTTTAATAAGAGAGCTGGGGGTAAAGGAGGAATAATGACTTTAGTAAGAGGTAAAGAAAAGGCAATAGTACTTCTGAAATATCACTGAATCTTAATATTATGAAACAGGAAAGGAGGAAGTGAATAACATTTCTAATATTGAAGATTTTTTCCTCCTATTTTTCCCAGAAGAATAGTAGCTCAAAAAAAAAAAAAAAATTGGCAAGTTCACTGTTGTCTTTATACATATGGCCCTTGTCACTCCATATAGGTACCAAGACAGAGTTCCCCAGAGAAGACTAGTTTGCTCCATTGGGGAAAATGGGGTAAGATTGTGTGATGTCATAATTTGGAATTAAAAAAAAAATCATTTGAAAACAACCAGAAGAGGTAGGAAGAGTTTCATTCAGAGAATCTGGAATTTTCTCATCAACCAGGACAGAGTGAAATATCATACTTAGCCAGGCATGGTGGCACACACCTGTAATCCCAGAAGTTTGGGGATTACAAACCTCTGCTAAGGCAGGAGGATTAGGAGTTGAAAGCCAACCTCAGCAATTTAGTAGAATCTAAGCAACTTAGAGAGACCCTGTCTCAAAATAAAAAATAAAAAGGGTTTGAGATGTGGCTTAGTGGTTAAACATCCTTGGGTTTAATCTCTGTTGTGCACACACACACACACACACACACGATCATATTAACAAACAGGAGAAGATGAATTACCAAATCCAGAGAGACACTGTATCAATCCACATCAGTAGTGCTCATGTATTTGGATAAGCAGAAGGATTTTGCTAGCAATCAGGGTCTGCCAGAATTTTCAGAATTTCCTGGAGTTTGGAGCTGGAAACTCACTGCCTTCCCTAACCTGGAAATTACTTAGTGGTTCATCTGGGAGGGATTGCCCTTGTTACTGAGGAGATGTTACTCCCACCACATTCCCCAGGTTCCTCAAGCCCACATGATTTCTAAGCTTGGCTAAACATCTTTTATGCTTGGAACTTAATTGCTACATTAGCCCTATTGTTCAGTCTTTTGAAAATTTCAACTTATTATTAAAACAACCTCAAAAATTGTTTTCTAAAAATAAATTTGAGATTATTCATAATCCTTTTGCTATAAAATGATTACTTTCAATTCTCCCTGTTCTCTTCTGAACTATGATCACATATATTTTCCAGAGTAGTAATTGTGCATATGCTTTTTAAAAATTGCTATTTTATAGAATACACCTTTTTAATATTACCTTTTTAAAGCAATATTTTCTAAAAATTAATTGTCTATTAATTTTAATGTGTTAAACCTACCACTTATTGTTTTATTATAATTGAGGATTCTCAAACTGTCAGTTACTACTGTAATTTTTTATATACGAGAAAAATATTGCTGTACATTTTGTGTATTGTGTTTTAAAATATTCTAGATTATTAATTTCAGAGAAATATCACAATGGATTTGGTTCCCATGTCAAATGATGTAACTGTTTTAAAGACTGGTGATGTGTGAAATGACCCTTAAGAAGTGCAGAAACAGTTCTCAATGTCCCTAAAGTCCTCCAAAGCCCTGGATGTTCACATCCTCACCCACCTTGTTTCATAACAAGTGTAATTGTTAGATCATATTGTTTGTTGTGATAAATATCTTTTGTCCTGTGCTATAATTTAAAAAAATGGTGAATACTTCAGGCCATCTTGAGCAATTTTTTTCTTGTAGTGCTGGGGATTGAATACTAGGAGAGCGCTCTACCACTAAGCTATATCCCCAGACTTTAAAAAATTTTCTTCGAACTTTGAAATAGGTTCTCATTAAGTTGCCCAGGCTGACCTTGAACTTGTGATTCTGCTGCCTTAGCCTCCCAAGTAGCTGGGATTATAGATGTGCACTCCTGACCATGCCCAGCTCCAACTTGAACTTTTATGCTAAGAGTGGAACTATGTTAATTTCTCTTCATTGAAACTTTTAATTTTGTCCCAATATTCAGAGGCTCCTTAACTCAAAAGGCCATTTCCATCCTAGGGTAACCTCATTCCTTTATGTTAATTTTAATTAAAAAGCTTCATATTAAAAAATATTGCCAAATGAGAATAAACACCATGAGAAGCCATCGTCATCATTGAAAAAAAAATGCACATTTGTGAGTTGGCTTTAGCCTATGAAATGTCAAGTTGTATCCTCTGACCTACATAATTTATTGCACATGTCATGGTTTTCATTATGAATCAGCTAATTCATTTAAAAAGGTGATATGACACGTGGTTTATGTCATGGTTTGGAGATGGAATATCTCCTGGTATCTCCTGAAAAGCTCATGTGTTGGGCAGTAATGGAATGTTCAGAGATGAAGTGATTAGATTACGAAAGCTACAATCTCATCAGTGGATTAATCCATTTAGTGGATTAGTACTTTGGATTAATGGGTGGCAACTGGAGGCAGGTGGGACATGGCCCAGGGTATAATCTTAGGGATTTTATGATTCTCCCTGACTCCTTACTCTCTCTCTGCTTTCCAACTGCCATAAGCTAAACAGCTTTCTTCTGCCTCACCTTTCTGCCATGAGGTTCTGTCTCATCTCAGGCCCAGAGCAATGGAGTCAGCTGACCATGGACTGAAACTTTGAAATTGTGAGCCAGAATACAAAGTTGTTCTTTTCAGGTACTTCTGTCACAGTGAAGAAAAACTAACTGACACATTTTATAAGGCACAGTCACTGGCCACTAGCATAAGTACAGTAGTTAATACAACAGAGGGAGAGTACAGAACTGGGGGTAAGCTTCGTGGTAGAGCACTTGCCCAGCCTGTGTGAGACCTTAAATTCTATCCTCAGTGCATGCACACACACACACACACACACACACACACACACACACAACAAGAAAAAAAAAGGAAAAAGAGGAGTGCAGAGTCTAGTCTGAAGTCTGATTCTCAGACTAAATACCACACAGACTATCTACCTACTCTATATCCTAACAGAATCAGTTGCATAAGTGAAGGATGAATTTGTAACTTAAATTTCTGGAATATTTTCCCTTGAGAATGTTTCTAAAGCATGATACACTTAGACATAAACCAACTGTGCTGTGGCCATATTTTCCCCTCTGTTTCAAAAAGAGTGTCTAATGCTTGGAGACTGCAACATATGGTAGAGAGCAGACAAAATCCATTAGCATAGATTCATAAGGACATATTGTTACTAATCTCTACAGTCTCAGAGCATATTGGTTGCTGTTTTCAGTTTAATCTAAATACTGTCACCTATTTCTCAAAAGATGAGATGAAGGAGGAAGATGGTTTAAAAATGTCTTGCCTAATATATTTGTTTCTCTGCTATAAGTAAAAGTAGTGATATGGGGCTGGCTGCTTGCTCTTTGACAAGCAATTCACTTCTTTGGGCCTCAGCTTCCTCTTTTGTGAATATTAAGGCTTGATCGAATTATATTAATAAGACTAACAGAAATAATTTGAGACAGGTAAATATGAGGACATAAAGGTAAGAGGAATGCAGTTGAAATAAAATGAAGCTCAGGGTTTGGGATCAGAAAACCTGGTACAAATCCATATTTGCTGCTTATTGGCTGGATGACCTTGGGGACGCTTCCAATCTCTCCATGCATCCTCTGAGAAGCTGAGATGACCACCTCACAGTGTTGATTAAATGATATAATAAAGGTTGTACCAAGAGTTATAGTAGCTCAATAAATGTTAACTATTATTGTCATTCCAAGGAATTTTACAAAACTAAAATTGTTGGCAACTAACAATCAACTGAGAAAACACCAAAACCAAAGAATTTTAACTTGGAAGTAAGGGTGATCCATTTTCCCAAACATCCATCAGATCTTTCCAGTGCTGAAAACAGGAACAAGTCTTCAGTTCAGTCATTGCCACAAAGCTTTGGGCAGCTGTGTTGGTAGGTTGACTAAGCAATCATTTACTTCCAGTCACTCCAGAAACTAAAATATTTTTCTTTTCCTTGTTACATTTGCATACATCATCCAACATGTTTCAAACCCTTGGTAATATTTTCAAAATTTCCATATTTTGACATATACATTGCAACTATGAATAATTGTACCTCTTTAAGAGGTCTTCTTGGCCAGCATGATATGTGTTCACTTTATCCATGTAAAATTCCCTCCACAAAGTCAAACAGTTGGGCATTGCTTTCTTTTATAGTTTTCCCAGTTCTCAAGGAATCTGTTATTTCCCCTGAAAATGGGAGGTGGGAGAGAGGACACTGACACTGTCCACATCATTTCCTTTCTGGGTGAGAATCACACAAATGTTAACTTCAGAGTGGTTTTGGCTAAGTAGAAAATGTTTCTACCTTGCTGCCTTTCTCCTGTTTTTATGGTTCCTGTATTTACCCGTCTCAGATTATTTCTGATATGTTAATACAATCAAATCAAGTCTCAATTTTCATAAAACAGGAAACTGAGGTCAAAGGTGAACTGCTTCTTAAGAAGACAACACCCACCTCATGTCTCCTTTACATACTGATAAGAGAGAGTAGGGAGAAAGGAATTAGTAGCATGAACATACTGTATTCTAGGTGCTTTACACACTTTTAAATGGTATTTTAAATGGTATCCTCATTTTAATTAGGTGGAAAGACACAGACTAAATTGCTTAAGTTCACATAACTAAGAGGCTGTGATAATCCAGTAGCAACTGAATTCAAATCCAATGTGTTTGCATCTTTGATCTGTATCACCCTGCAATAGCATCATGACTCACATCGCTATAGGACTGGGAGTGTTTATGATTGTTAGTAAGTTTCTTTAGGACCACACAGGAATTAAAGGAACAAGGACTCCTATTTGTGGTTCTTAAGTAATATATGGTATAAAAAGTGTGTCAGGGTACCTTGTAGATGGTTGTCCTTCCAGTGGTTAAAAATGTGGACCTGTTTTTCTTTCCTTCCATTTTTTTTTCCTGTCAAGTCTAATTGTCAACTTCTTCAAAATAAAACAATATCTGAAATGGATTTTCCTTATCCTGAGGGAAACCACCTGAATGGTGTCCCTTGGCTAGGTAAGTGCAAGAAGAGTATGTTTCATTGTTCTAGCATTTTGGGAGGCTTAGATGCCTTTACGGAGAGGAGTCCTTTGTGGGAAAGAAAATTGCCATGAAATAGCAGAGGCTGGAACCAGTCCTGGCCTTGCCTTTCCCAGGATAGCTGATAGGGTGCTAGCAAGTGGTGTACCCATAGTAAACAGACTTTCCAAAGCACACAAAACCACTAAAATTTTTTGCTCTTTTTCATGATATTTTGTTCCCACCATGGCCTATCTCAAGCTATGACACTTATGACATAAGTGAGCTCAGGAGAGAGGTTCTCAGGTTGGATCTCATCTAAAACCAACAGGCTCCAGCACACCTCTGGGTCCAAGTTCATTAGAGTGTGAGGACCTCTGGGCTGAATGTTACATGAGGGAAAGAGCTTCTTGGGATGAGAGAGTTCTCAGCTTCTTTGCTATGCCTCAGATCTAATTTTCAGAATCAGCCAGTACTTCCAGCATTCACCTCTGCTTAGAGACAGATCTGCAAATCTCTGCATCTCTGAGTACCAGAGGCAACACACTTTGTCCTCCTGGGGAGAATCCACTGCCTTCAGAATCTACTGACTCTTCCCTGTGGGAAGACTGAATCAATATCTCTCCCATTTACTCCAATTAAGTTGGTCTGACAGAGTTGAAGGCGAGAGTGCTTTCTCTGAAGGTCCCTGCCCTATTTGACTAGAAGACCCCTTTTCTAAACTTAATACTGGAGCAGGCAGCCAACATGGTAAATTTACTGCCACTGAAGGTGATAGTTGGGCTGGGAACTTGGTCCAGGATTAACATTTTTTATACGAGCCTAGTTTCTGTTGGGGGATTGGAGCAATGAGGAACCCTACTGGACTCCCCTCAGTAATGCATCATGGGGAACAGAGCTGCAGCTTACTATGGGAAGAGATGGGTTTTTGTTGCCAGGAGAGTGATTGAAAGATACTCAGCAAGGAGTCCCTGTGGCTACAACAAGAAGTTAAAAACCTGTCAAAGACATCTGAATACCACAAGTGAATGAATGGTTCACCTAACACCCAATACAAAATGCACAATTTCCTCCTGTATACAAAGTCATGAGAAAGGCAGGCTAAGGTATTTATTTTCTTATTTTAAAGTTTTTCTTGACTGCAGTTTGGGCTCTGAATCAAAACAAAAAGACACTTATAAAGACTATTTTTGTTTTATTTCCCCACTTTGCTCCTTTATCTTGCTCTTCCCCCACTTGGGGTGTTACCCTGAACCATTGAGAGAAGAATTAATAACAGTGAATTGGTGATGAAGCTCATGTTAGAAAGTGTAGCTTCCACAAAGAGAATCACTTCTGGTTAAGTCAGAGAGACAGTTGATGGATGCCTGGAGCAGATCTTGAAAGAGAGAAGAAAGCAAACGTAGTTGTTTGGGCAATGTTCTTTGAAACAGGCTCACACACTCACTATCAACTTCTTGTGGACTTCCAGGTCTTTGACCACGGCACTGAATTCCTCAAAGGATAACTTCCCATCCCCATCTTTATCTAGGATGATGATGGTTTTGTCCACGAGCTGCTGAAGCTGCCAGTCCTTGAGGTTGTTCCCCACCATCATCTTCAGCACCTGGAAGAGCTCCCCGTTGGAGATGTAGCCATCTTTATCTAAGTCGTAGATCCTGAACGCGAACCTCAACTTCTGCTCCTCGTCTCCTTTGACGCTGAACTGGGAGGTCCCCTGGATGAATTCCGTGAAGTCCACTTCTCCGTTGCCGTCGGTGTCAAATATGTCGATCACTCGCTTCACCAACGGGTTCTGCTGCAGCTCCGGCAGGGACATGAACTCATCCACGCTCAGAGCGCCCGACTTGTTGAAGTCCAGCTTCTTGAAACTCCTGCCCAGTCTTTTAATTTCTTCATGGTCAAAGTGGGCGCACATCTCCTTCGGGTAACTGGCCTCATTTCCCATTGCGGACGTGGGGCAACGGCTCGTAGGGTTGGAGGAGGGAGCTAGGGCTGTGGGCACGCTGGGACGGTTGAGTCTCCACGTGGACAGGGTGGGGTCTCGCGACCCACCGCCTCGTGGAAACCAGAAAATGGGCAGTGATAGGAGCAGGGCAGGGGAGAGTGGGGGTCCATGAGGAGAGGAAGAGGGAGTCTGGAGGGGGAGGGGAGTGCACAGCTGGGAGATCCCCAGTAGGAAGACCATGGAGAGCTGAGCTACCCCTCTCCTCTATCTCTCAAACCTCTTGTAGGTTCCCATTATAACCCATTTCCCTTGAAATCATCTACTCATTTCCTCACTTTTTCCCCGACTCTGGGAAGACAAACCCCAACTGAGTAAAGGCCATGTCTATATTATTCACTGCAGTATCCCCAGCACAGTGCCTAACATGCAATATGTGCTTAATAAATTTATCATGAATGACTCCGTGAACAGCATGTTACCCAGGACTCCTTATGATTTCTTGGCAGGTCTAAAGTAGGCATTAAATGAAATGACATGTCTAAGCATTGATATTATATATATGTCCTATAAATCTCTAGGAGGAGGAGCCAGGATTGGTATTCTTCTGGATCTTTCTCAGGACATGGGGTTCAGAATCTTTGCAAGAGACCATGCAGCTGTCACACAGCTTCTTACTTGGATCATCTACAGGCACTAACACATTCTTGAGAAATACACTCAATGCTAAAAAGGGGCATTTTTCAAGAAGACACAGGTCCCAAGAACATAGGCTCTGTTACTCTATTACTTTGATCCATGCTGTTGGGTGCCTGCCAGCTGCCACACAGAGCACACTGGGGACCAGCTGCATTGGGCCCAGAGAAGTCTTATGTGTGTTGAGAGTGACAGTGGTCTCTGGACTACCTCACTGCCCCCTCTTTGCTTCAACTAGATTTGTTCTTTTTGTTGAAGATTAATCTTATGGGTTCCCTCATATTCTTTCATCCTTTAGGAGCAGCAAGCACATCAGTTACGGTAAATACCTAAGAAATAAATGCATCCCGCCTTGTTCCAGTTTCAGGGGGAATGCTTTCAATTTTTCTCCATTTAGAATGATGTTAGCTGCGGGCTTAGCATAGATAGCCTTTACAATGTTAAGGAACGTTCCTACTATCCCTATTTTTTCTAGTGTTTTGAGCATGAAGGGGTGCTGTATTTTATCAAATGCTTTCTCTGCATCTATTGAAATAATCATGTGGTTCTTGACTTTAAGTGTGTTGATGTGTTGAATTACATTTATTGATTTGCGGATGTTGAACCAACCTTGCATCCCCGGGAAGAAACCCACTTGATCATGGTTCACTATCTTTTTAATATGCTTTTGTATGCAATTTGCTCAAATTTTGTTAAGAATTTTTGCATCTATGTTCATTAGGGATATTGGTCTGAAATTTTCTTTCCTTGATGTGTCCTTCTCTGGTTTTGGTATCAGGGTGATATTAGCTTCTTTCATCTTAGAATGTCTTTTATTAAGAATACAGGCAACAACAGGTGTTGGCGAGGATGTGGGGAAAAGGTACACTCATACATTGCTGATAGGAGTGCAAGTTTGTGCAGCCACTCTGGAAAGCAGTGTGGAGATTCCTTAGAAAACTTGGAATGGATCCACCATTTGACCCAGCTATCCTACTCCTTGGCCTATACCCAAAGGACTTAAAATCAGATTACTACAGTGATGCAGCCACATCAATGTTCATAGCTGCTCAATTCACAATAGCTAGATTGTGGAACCAACCTAGATGCCCTTCAATAGATGAATGGATAAAGAAACTGTGTATATATACACAATGGAGCATTACTCAGCCATAAAGAAGAATAAAATTATGGCATTTGCAGGTAAATGGATGATGTTGGAGACTGTCACGCTAAGTGAGATTAGCCAATCTCCAGAATCCAAAGGCTGAATGATCTCTCTGATAAGTGTATGATGATGCATAATGCGGGGTGGAAGGGAGGCAAGAATGAAGGAAGGATAGATTGCATAGAGGGAAGGGAGGTGTGGGGTTGAGTTTGGGGGGTAAGAATAATAACAGTATGTGCGACAGACATCATTGCCTTGTGTACATGTATGAATGCACAGATGGTGTGACTCTACTTTGTGTTCAACCAGAGAAACAACAGCTGTATTCCATTTGTGTACAATGAATCAAAATAAATAAATTAAAAAAAAAGAAATAAATGCAGTCCAAGAGCAATACAGTTCAAAGGGACTTGGGAGAACCTCAAGCCACGAAATCAAACTGAAGGGGCAAACACTCCCTTACTTTAAAAAATATGAGCATGTTCTGTGTTCTGTAGTTCCACCAAAAGATCACTCTAAAGGTAACCAGGCTGATACTAGCACAATGAAGCCACTGGACACCTTACCATTAAGTATGGTCATTTTTATTTTCCTTTGTAAACAAATGATAATCCATTGATTTTTTTATTTAAAATTCATCATGAGTATTAAATAACATGTATCACAACTAGACTGTGATACCATGTTGGGAACATACTTTGCCCTACTTGCTTGCTTTCCAATTACTCAGAGAAATGAACAGGGTACAGTTTGAGTATAAGCCTACTGAATTTGCAATGTTAAAGGAATCACTTTAAATTTTATTACGAGATGACTAAAATCAGCGTTGGTTTCTAAATGCTACCAGCAGACCCTACAGGTACAATTCTGAGAAGTTATAAGCCTCAGGGGCAGCAACAGAACTATATCCTTGGTCAAAGTGGTTTAGGGTCTCTGGAATTGTGTTATTGGCCCAATCTTCTGAGTATGATTAAAGATTCTTGGCTTAAATTAAAGAAAACCAACTGGTAAGGAGTTTAGCAAAAAAATTTGTTGTTAGAATTTCACGTAATTGAAAAAGGAGATAAATGATTCAATATTAGGAAGGGTGAAGATCCAATTGGCTTTAAGGAACAATTGGAACCAAGGCCTCAGGGTTAGTAACATAGTTTTCAGAGCCCAGCATAATATGCAAATGTAAGACCATTTGTTTGAAATTTATTATACATTTCAAGACAACCACAGAAGAGCATCAAACCAACTACAAGACCCTGTGAAACCACAAGGGCTGTGTGTCCATAAAGCTGGCCCTGCAGAGACCTGGGTCCATTTATCTCTGTGTCTCTCATCTCTGCTTCTCTTTGCTTCACTCTTTTCTATGCCAAAGGAGCTTCTTCCACATGGCAGAGGACCTGAATACTGACAGATTCCAAGTTAAGACCTTGGGGGTTTTATCATTAGAAGATTGGCTTTCCTTTGTTCTGTTTAGATGCCTACAAATCCTAGAAGCAGACTCGGATTGGTATCAGTTGAGTTGGATTCTCATTCCTGAGTCATGACCTGAGTCATACAAAGGAACTTACTTGAACCTCATGACTGGAGCTGGGATATTGAGTGGGAATTGGGTAAGAAGAGCAAGTACCAAAGAAGTATTTGCTCTTCCTTATAAGAAGAGGTGATGGTGAGCAGATGGAACAACAACTGGACATTAGATATGTCTGCTAGGGCTGACTTCATAGGAGGGAGGAGTTATTTTGTCTGAAGAATTTCCTCAATTTGACCAATGGATAGGACCACAGGATTTGCTATAGCTACAGGCCTCCATTTGCTAATGAATTTCTGTCAGGTCCTTCTTGTTATTTACTCCCCAGATCCTTTCACATTTGTGTAGGCTGAATCAGTATCTCACTTGTGGACACTATGCCTAGTTCGACAAAATGGGTTAAAACACATTAGTAGGTGAAGTTAATTTGTGGGTTGCAACCAATGTTAAAAAAAATAGAAAGGGAGATAATTGAAGAGACAATATTAGTAAGGAGAAGTTCATTTCTTTGAATAAACATTACTTCACAAAACTGTTCATTTATTCATACTGATATATAATTATATAAAGCTTAAAAGGGTATATTTACTTATAAAACATATTATAAAATAAAACTACATAGAGTATATGTTATATAAATACAATATGTGTGTATATGACATAAACATAGCAGGTTATTCTGGTTTTGCCATAGGACATTTTTTTTTTTGCCATGGATTATGGTAAAAGATAAAAGTAGTCTGTCAGATACTATGGAACTCAGAGTTTGAACATCTTTTGTTATAGACTTATGCTGTGAAAATAGTTCAAAGTTAAGAACATTTTATTCCTATTTGACTCTCTCTGATGTCAGCCTGTG
This sequence comes from Glaucomys volans, assembly GCA_020662805.1. Lineage (NCBI taxonomy): Eukaryota > Metazoa > Chordata > Mammalia > Rodentia > Sciuridae > Glaucomys > Glaucomys volans. The sequence goes on from JAJEJO010002323.1 coordinate 212,317, forward strand.
GGGAATAAAGTAGATGAATTTTGAAATAATAATCTATAGCAGAACTGTCCAATAGAAGCATAATGTTAGCCATATATATAATTTAAATGTTTTTGGTAATTGCATTATTTAATAATATATTTAGTAACATATTTTATTTAATATATATTGTTTTATTGTTTCAACATGTAATCAATGTTACAATTTATTAATGAATTATTTTACCCATTTAGTGAGAACTCACAGCATTTTGAGTGGTTAGTAGCTATCATATTGAACAGGACAGACTGAGACAGTGAAGGGAAAAAGAAAGGTTTGGAGGCTAAAATGTTTGATGATTCAATTATCCCAGATAACTGAATTATTTAGATCTGAAAGAAGAATGATAGGGTGGAAAGTATTTAAATAGAATGACCCAGCATCAAATTTTAACTTTCCACTTAATAGCAGTAGGATGTTGGACTAGTTGCTTGACATTAGTTTTCCCATACAAAAAAAATGGGACTAATATATACTTTGTATAGTCTTATAAGGATTCAAGCTGAGATTAGCCAATATGACATATAATTGTTGAAGTCAGATTTCAATCCCTGTGACCAAAATACCTGACAAAACAATTAAGGAAAAGTTTACTGGGCTCATGGGTTTAGTCCATAGTTGGTCAACTCCATTGCTCTGGGCGTGAGGCAAGACATCATGGTGGAAAGGCATGGCAGCCAGGATGCAGAGGGAGAAAAGAGCCAGGGACTGTGTGTATCTTTATATATGTATATCTACACATATATATATGATAAAAGTAGTATGTCAGATACTATGAAACTCAGAGTTTGAACATCTGTTGTTGTTGTTATAGGCTTATGCTGTGAAAATAATTCAAGGCAAGAACATTTTATTCATATATATATATATATATATATATATATACAGAGAATCAATATATATACACAAACACACACATATATATATATATATATATATATATATATATATGTATATGTAGTCCAAGGTCAGCCCCACCCCAGAGACCTATTTCCTCTAGACATGCCCAACTTACTTATAATTATCACACATAGTCCATTCAAATTATTAATCCATTAAATGGATTAACCCACTGATGAGGTTACAGCTCTCATAATCTAATCATTTCACCTCTCAATATTGCTGCATTGCCTAACACATGAACTTTTCAGAGGATATCTTTTTGCATCCAAACCATAAGAGTCATTGTTAATGTTGCTAATTTTATTATAATTTACCCTGCTAGTAGAGATGAGGTCTTAAAGCAAGAGCAGCTGGTGGTTCCAGGAACGTAAACGTAGGTGTGTCCTTTTAACAAACACTCCTCAGTTATCAGTTACAGTCTGCTCACATGACTCTTAAGTGCTTTACCAGCATTAGTTTTGGCTCTTCCATTCAGAACCCTTCCAGGACTGATCATAGACTTCCCATGGCAGGACTGAGGACAACAGTAAGGGCACCATTTCCCCATTAGACAGTCTTACAGATTTCTTTCTGACTTTGCTCTGAGGAATTCCCTGATGGTCTTTATTGAGAAAGGAGCCACTTATGTGGAAACTCTTCATAAACTCTATTCCTCTTTGTGAGTGTGCTATTTGGAGACAGTAAGGGTATGGTAGAGAGAGTTCAGGAATTAAATGGGTCTAGCTCTAGTCTCAGTTCTGCCCCTTATTAGCTGTGAGGCCAGAGTAGCCATCACTATGCCAGCCCCAGTGTCCTCATTTGCAAAATGGTGATAACAATACCTGCTCTATTTTCTGCATGCAATTATTGTGAGAGGCAGATGGAGTAGTATATATAGGTGGTCTATAGAAGTAGAAACATATCATAAGTATTAACTAATTTAGTGAATGAACAGGTAATACTGGAAAGATGGCACCACTTCATTGTGTGACTCCAGTGTGCAGAAAGAATTGTTTTAGTCCCATGTAATAAAGAATGTAACATTATGTGGGAGCTGGAGATTTAGTTCATGTGAAATTGAGTTCCCCATTATTCTGCATTTCATAAACTTTATGGTTCTGCAGTTTTATGGGGCCCAATGCCATTGTTTCAGTTTTCTCTAGGCATTGTTCTTAGTCATTTGTGATGTGAATCACAGGACATTCACCGTGGTAAGTAATTTAAAAGGGTTGGCCAATGATTTGGAAGAAACCAGAAGCCTGATGGCGCTTCTATTTCAGCAAGTCTTCATTTCTTTGCCTCAAGGGTTTTCAGATTAAGAAATATGCGATCATCACATGCAAAAATAACTGACAGTGAAAAATACAAGTGACAGAAACGGAAATGATGACACCTGAGGCTCATGTCAAGCTTCCTCTTCCATGTCAGTCAGGAGAATGAGTTTCTGAGCAAGTCACATGTTCATTCTAGAAGCTGGAAGCTCTCCCCTTCCTATAGTGATGCCCATCACCATATTTAACATCTCACTGTACTGACATTAGCTACAGCCTTGAGTGTAAACTGTCTCTAAACATGAGGTTTTTCCTTCTGCAAAGCAGTGTTACTGTAGGTGTTACTGTAGATGTTACTGTAAATGTGAGATAACATCTAAGAAAAATATTTAAGATGCCCCTTCAAATAGTGCTAGTATGTAGTAGGTGCTCAATATTTTTTATATCCTATCTCTTTTTTCTTTGTTATTTCTTTGTTTCTTTATCTTCTTCCTCTTTTTTTTTTCTCATTTGCTTTCTCAACAAATATTTATTGAGCATCTACTAAGCAAGAGGGATGCAACCATCACCTCTGCTGTCTCTGTTTTGTGGAACTTAGAGTTTTAGAAAGAAGACATTAACCAAATTATCATATCCATAGATGTAAAGAAGCACTATCTGTGTTGAGTGCTACAGATGATAGGGATGTGGTGCCAAGAGAATTTGCACAGCAGGAAACTTTTATTGGGGAAGTGATGATCAAGCTAAAATCTCAAGGAGTAGAAAAAGTCAACCAGGGTTTCTGGGAAGGGGTGAGTGTTCCAGACAGAAGAAACTCTATGTGCAAAGGCACTGGGGCAGGAGGAGCAAAACAGGGACTTCAAGGAGGCCAGCGTGGACAGGGAAGTCAAGGGAGTGAGGGATGGTTAGAACTTTTCTCAAACTGAAGAAAAGACAGAATGAATTATTTCTTATAGGACATCGTTTAGGCAATCATTGAGGCATAGAGGGTATTCAGAATGTCCTCCTCAGAAAGCTTACAGACTCCTGAGTGAATTGAAGCAAAAGAGAATTATAACATGAGATAAAAAATGAAAGATATTCTCCAAGAGGTAAGGACAAAGAGCCTTAAGAATGCAGAGAATTTAGAAATTACTTTTGTGGGGAATAAATGGAGGAAATAGTTTTTTTTTTCTTTTCAGTAAGTGTTTGATCCAGATGGAGACGAGGTGGACAAGTACTACAGTCACAGAAGTGGGAAAATGGATATCGGCAAAGTGTTTTAATGAGCCAAGTATCAGGTGTGCTGGAACAAACCAGATTACGGAGGGTGTTGAATATTTGGCTAAGACATCTGGTTTCTATTTGGCAGGGAAAGCACAGGTTCTAAACAGAATAATAGTCTGGAAAATCAATCTGGCACTGTGAAGGGTGGATTGAGCAGGGCGAGGGACTGGCAGCTGTGAGAGCAATGAGAACTACATGTGTGTGTCTGGAAAATGAGGACGTCCGCTAGGTGATGGAGGCACTGGAGGTGGCAGGCTGGCATACTGGGTTCTAGGATATTGTAACACAGCTCCAACAAATTTATCATCTCTGAAGCCTAAAATCAAGGATCATGCTCCCTCTGAAACTTGTAAGGCAGTCCTTCTTTTCATTCTCGTAGTTCTCAGTGGGCTGCCAGAAAACTTTGTCATTCTTTGGTGCTGGTTTGGATCTTGAATGTCTCCTAAATGCCCATGTGTTAAGGGCTTGCTCCCCAGCTTGGTGCTATTGGGAGGTGGTGGAACCTTTACGGAGTGAGATTTAGCAGGAGGTCTTCAGGTCATTGAAGGTCTGCTCTTGACGGGGATGGTGGCATCAGAACTGCTTCCTCTCTCTCCTTTGCATCTCAGCCATGAGGTTGAGTAGTTCTGCCTCTCCCACATGTGCTCCCTTGCATGGTGGGCTGCCCTGCCATGAGCACAGGGACCACTGACCATGGTCTGAAGCCTTCAAAACTGTGAGCTAAAAATGTTTCCTCTTTATAAAGTATTATGGTTTGGATGTTAGGTGTCCCCCAAAAGCTCATGTGTGAGACAATGCAAGAAGGTTCAGAGGAGAAATAATTAGGTTGTGAGAGTCTTAACCTAATCAGTGATTTAATCTCCCTGATGGGATTAACTGAGTGGTAACTGAAGTGGTAGGGTGTGGCTGGAGGAGATTGGAATGGGGCACAGTTTTGGGGTATATATATTTTGTATATGGAGAATGGAGACTTTCTCTCTCTCTCTCTCTCTCTCTCTCTCTCCTTCCTGACGATGCAATCTGCTTCCCTCTACCATGCTCTTCCAAGTGATGTTCTGCTTCACCTCAAGTCCTGAGAATGGAGCTGGCTTTCTATGGACTAAGACCTCTGAAACTGTGAGCCCTCAAATAAACTCTTTCTCCTCTACAGTTGTTCTGGTCAGATCTTTTTAGTTACAGCAATGAAAAAGCTGACTAAAATAATAAGTTGATTATCTTAGGCATTTCCTAACAGTAATGGAAAGCTGACAGACACACTTGGCATGCCGCTGCCTAAGTCCAATCTCTGCTTTTGTCATCACATGGCATTCTCCCTGTGGGTCTCTATTTTTGCATGATAGTTGTTTTCTTATCAGGATACTATTCAGAATGGATCTGGGGACCACCTGACTCTTGTATAGATGAATCACAAGTAATCACATCTGCAATGATCCTATGTCCAAAACCAGACTACTAGGTGCTGGGGTTAGGATCTTAGGACCTTAACATATTTTTTGTGGGGACACAATTCGACTCTTAGCAATAGCCCTGGATTTTTATAAGCTAGGATAGAGGGAGGAGGCAAAGGTGAGTCTCAAAAGGGAAGTCACCTCTACTGTGGGAGGGGTGGAGCACATCTGTCAGGATTCCAGTCTCCCCTGTGATGCTGCCTTTTCATCCAGCACCTGCTGAAATTCCACCAATTCCAACGATCACTGCATGGGGAGGAAGTGTCCCTAGAAGTCTTGGAGGAAAAGTTGGGGCCGTTTCTTGTATTCTTGGATTTGGTTAATGCCATTTGTGAGATTAACAAAAAAGACGACTTTTGTGATATTCTGCAACACCTCACTTCAGAGCCGCTAGATGGCAGTCTTCACCCATTTCCTTGCCTTCTCTGTTTTCCTTCAAGCAGGAATCCTCAGAGCTTGGAAGAAACTACTCTGCACAGGGAATAGAGATCAGGGAAGGATCCCTTTTCATGAGACCCCCCCACAGACTTCAGTGTTTGGAAGCCTAAAAAAATGGAAGGAAGTCTCTCTCACAATAGTTCCAATCAGTTTGAGAACTGTTCATACCCTTTAGTTGCATAGTAATTGGCATTTTGTAAATATTCATGAGCTCATTGAATTTAACCAAGAGAAAAGCAAGAACTACTAACAGTATGTGGTCTTGGATGTAATTTATATCCAAGCATCTCTGTATGTAAAAGAGGAGACCCTTCTTCCACGAGATCTATTTACTTGCTCATTAGCAAAGGTGAAAGGGATACTGACTGCATTAATCTTTCCTTGTACCAGAATTCAAATTTCTGTCATTTAAAATCATCAGAGAGTAACAGAGATGTAGCCCTAACTTTGTAATATGGGATGAGGGGAAGGAAGACTAGAGAATTGTAGGTTCCTGGCCTTCCCACTTAGCAGCACGACTATGAAATACACTGACAACATTTATAGACAATAGCTGCTGTTGTTTCTTTAACGATCAACTTAAGGTGCTGCCTAATGGTTTGTATAAACACGTTTTCCCACTCAAACCTAGATGCTGAGTTGGAAGAAAGAAAAAACATACTATAAATCTAGTTAACCTAGCACTTTGCAAAGTAGAAAATTCCAGAATCATGAATTTCTCAACTACTCATCAAAAAGTCTTCAGTTCTGTAACATATGTAAGTAATAAGTAAAACTTCGTGTTCTAATGATAAGAGGCTCATAATGAAGAGGTGCTCCTGCTTTCTTAGAGATGGATTCAAGAGGAAGATTTGAAGATGCAACAACCATAATATCTCATGTATTGTTATTATTCACCAAATATTCTTTCTTCTTGTGTATCATTTTATACTCATCCCAAATTCTAGTGTACATCACTTATTATGCCAGGAGTTTTTCATAAGCTGTTTCATTAAACCGATTACAGACTTGCAAGCGGATCCTATTATCATCCCTGGTTTCTAGGGGGAATGTCTGAAATGTGAGAAGTTTCATGGTGCAGAGACTCAATGGAGAGCTGGAGTTGACCCTGCTATGTCTGCTTCCTGAGTTGAAATTCTTTGTTATTCCAGATTGCCATATTGTTATTCCATATGAAGGCTAGAACTCCCAGGGAGTTGTAGGGAGGTGAAAAGCCTGTAATTCTCTTGTGGGTCTAGCTGTAGCTGTGTACAAGTGGGCTGAGGATGGTGACCACCTATGGTTTTAGAATCCCTAGGGTTCTCACAGTCAGGTGCAGTGTTTTTGGAGAGCAGGGTTAAAGAGCATTGCTTATAACTTCATGTCTCGGTGACTTGCTCATACTTTGCCTGAAGGGTTCTTCTCCCACAGCAGGTTGCCTCCTCCAGGAAGCCCACTCTGTTTCCTTCTTGCTCTTCCATGAGTGAATCATGGTCTTGTTTGTGTTACTGCTCTACCTCGCATTTTGTATCTTCCTCTATCACTGCCCCTGTGGTGGTGTGGAACCTGGTCTGTCTCTTCCTGCCTGTCACCTGGTACAGAGCCTGGCACACAGGAGTTCAATACACATTTGCTGGTGGATGGATAGATGGATGGAGGAACAAACGAATGCATGAATTTGTTCTGGTGGCAGAGTAGAAGAAGGCGAGGCCTTCCTGAGACTGGCTTTCCAATTTTCATCCCAATTCTAGTGTACATCATGAAAGGAAACACGGACAACTTTGTGCTCCTTCAGGTTTCCAGAAAGTACAACCTGGACTGGTTCCATCTGACCTTAAGCTTGGCTTAAATATTAAACTTAATTACTTAGGCTATTCCAAGGGAAGCACTCAGCTGTCAAGGTGGCTCCCGACATACATGGGTTTTCAATTTAAAGCAAGCTACAGTCATTAACTCTCCTTGCCTCGCCATAACTTTCATCAGGTTGAATAGCAGACAGTGACACTTTAAATTGAAAAGGGAAGGGATAGAGATGAGAAGGGCAGCGGGGTGTTGAGATGTGACCTAGTTGTCAAGAGCAGAAGAGACTATTAAAACTCACCCCTCTCCCACTGCTGAAACCATTCCCTTTGGGTTTTCAATATGAATTAGAGATAAACTAGATGGAAAACTGGCACTAAAGCTTCTTGATGGAGCTTGTATGGTCCCCTTTGACTTTTGAGGTACAATTAACTAACTCTCCTCTTTCCTCTCCCTCAAAAATTAGCAGAGGGAAAATGGATCTGCTATGAGGAAGTTACAGTTTTCCTGGCAAACAAATATTAATACCTCAGGCATGCATTTTTGGTGATGAAATCTGGGGCAATGGTCAGGGATGGAGAGGCCAGACTGGAGGCCAGTCAGCCCCAGTCCCTGTCCTTCTTTGTGTTATGAGTCCATGTCTTTGGTTAGATAGGACAAAACTCCTCTAAAGAAACCTACTTGAGAATCATCACATCCCTTTGCTGGTTATGGCCCTTTTAATTAAGGGAAGGACAAAAGTTTAGAAAAGTTAAGTGATTTGCCACAGATCATGCAACTGGATCATGTAGAATTGGGATGAATATGACAACTACCATCCATTCAGCACCTACTATGTGTCAGACACTTATGTATGTTATCTGTATTCCTTATTCCAAGACAGAAATACAAAATATCATCTCCATCTTGCAAAGGAAGGAATTCAGAGAGGATAATTTGAGCTCATGACATTCTGATGTGCTTTGGTTAATTTTGATACCATGGTTGTTTTTACTTTTGCACCTATACTGTGAAGTCATTTAAACTTCATCTTTTAAAATTGCCTCATAATGAGTTTAACAGACATTGTCACTTCATCCCTGCCCTGCATCTCTTAGGGGGTGAAGGTCAAAGCTTGAGGGGAGGCTGAGGATAGGAAGGGGTGAGAATGGATGAAACACCAGGTTGGTCAGGAGCAGGGTGAAATGAAGGATGCAGTAAGTTCAGGAAAGGGCACAGTTTCCTGTGGTACATTTTCCTTGATAAAAGAAACACTGAGCAGTGTAGTGACTTGCTTTTATACAATTTCAAAATAAACTTCTCTTCCCCACTCCTTGCAATTAAGGCCTCCAGTTCCTACAAAAGAACTAACTACATTCCCATGTTTAGCCTCTTGATGGGTATTCCCAGTATTGTAACAACCCAAAGAGACTCCTGGATTCAATCAGAAACCCTGTAACAATGCAACAAGATAAACATTAACTTGAGGCTCAGAAAAGTTATATAATTTCCCCAAGGACTTAGTAATAGTAATGTGAGGGTGGGTGACTCCCAAGACCAAGGTCATTCTAGTGAACTTGGTTGTACTTATTTCTTCTTTCTGAATAGGGCAAGAGAGAGTCAGTCTCTCTCTCTCTCTCTCTCTCTCTCTCTCTCTCTCTCTCTCTTAGACTGGGACCCATGTCTGAAGGTGCTGGAGCTGCACATTCTCAGATGGTCAGGCTGTGGACACTTCCCTGAAGCTGGCTCATTCCCATTTCATTTGCCACAAGGGACATTGTTTTGCCTTCCAGATCCATTCTCCAGTATTCTTTATCCTTCTTTGTGCCCTGGAAGTGACTTGAGGAGCTACACAGACGGGCTCCCTTGATCTAAGGCAGAAGTGGAAGATGGGAGGGTTGGGGAGGCTGAGATGGGATATTTTTTCCCCGGTTCTCTCTCAGTGAGGTCACATGGGATGGCTGTGCACATAACCAAATGGCTACAGTTCTTGAAAAGCCCTTTCCTGTGCCCTCCCAGGATCTAGGAATAGCTCTCCATTTTCCCTCTCTGTCATATGTGTCTTCCTTACTTGACCCACTCTGGGAGACTGCACTGTACAATTTGTGTTGGTTTTCTTAAATCATGGGTTTGCAAAGTTTTTAAAAAACTCTTCTGTTTCTTTGAGTATGCTCTCTTCCTTGCCAAGACCACTCTTTACTCTTCCTTCTTGGCTAGTCCCATTTAGTTAAAAGATGCAATTATTCAACCCATTATTTAAGGAACATTTGCAAAAAGAGAACTGATTATATGTCTTAATAATACCTTGAAGAAATTTAGGAGCTTGCTCAACTATGATCTACGGTCTTCCTTTCCTGGTTTGAGAATAACAGATTTCATGAAACTGTTTCCATGGAGCTCTTAAATTTTGAAAAAAAAAAATTACATTTTTTGCTGAGTCAAAGGAAGATGAAGGGAATTTACGCACTGCCATACATTTTCCCCAGTGGAATTGATCGACAGAGTCCATTGTGGCAGTGTCACAGTTGTGCTGGAAGGGCTATTGGGGGAAGCATTGAGGTCAATTTAAAATTCCTTCCTGAAAATTGCCCAGGTTTGGTCTGCAGAATTGGACCTGCAATTTCCTGGGTGACTCTGGGGAGCAGACAAAGCCCTGGAATTTTTTAAAAAATGATTTTATCCTCCAGAGAAACTGCAGCTAGATTGCTCTGGGGTTGTGAAGAGATGTACAGGGGGAGGAGGGTGGGTAGGTGAAGAGATCAAGGTTTGCACATGAGGCCAAGTATTAATGTCCAACTGCTGGAAATGGGGGAAAAAAGCATCTTTCACATTTTAGTACTAGGTGATCATATAATACATTATTCAAACTAGGATTTTTTTTTTTGATTGCAAGAAGGTGTCGAATTGTTCTGTGGCAACAGACGTGACAGTACTTGGCAAAATGGAATGTGAGGTCAGAACTAAATGAAGGAACATCTTCTTCAAGGGTCCAGAGCGCCTGTTGGGAGAGGTACTGTCCAGAGCATCCTTGCTTCTGCTGCACTGTGCTCTGCACCCGTTCTCCTGGATAGGGTCGTATTCATTAAACTGTCATCTTATTTTCATCTCACAAGAGCCACCGAGACATGAAGGATTTGAAAATGAGCTGAATGAGTTGACTTTCCAAAGGTAAGTTGGTAGTAGGGATAGGCTTCAAATATGACTTGTCTGATTTCAAAGTCAGCTAATTTCTTTGCACTAACACAATCTAGCTGTGCACGACATTTGAGACAAAAAGAAAGCAAGCAAAGTACTAATAGGCATGCTTTCTTCTTGTGACCTTTTCTAGGAGAAAAAAACAACAACATACAAACAAACAAAAACAGCAGGTGGAGACTGTGTATTGGTGTGTTGAGCAAAGTTAAATCCAGCAGGCAGAGGCCCCTCACTGAGTAGACCCACCTCTGCCAGTTAGCTCACGACTGGTTTCATTTAATTGCATTCTATCCTTAGGTCCAGAGAGGATGATTCTGAGGTGGTGTCTTAGGTTGTTCAAGACAAATATGCCAGGCAGTGCACAAGGTTATGTGTTACTGCTTAAATGCATACAGGTGAGCATGTGAACATCACTATGAAACTATTATTTCATAGAATAGGATGCAGACCACCATATCTGGAAAAGAATACCTCTATGTGTCTTAATAACATTCTCTGAATCCAAGGGTCCCCTCCCATCTCTACATTACACATTGATGTTATCAAACCCTCTTTTACTTGTGTCTCTGAAGTTCTAATTATATGCCTCCATTTTCCTCATTGCTGCTACACTTTCTCCCTTCCAAATTCAGCTGACCTGTGAAGTGGGCCCAGGTTATCTTAACAACCAGAATTTGATCTGATAATGGACCTCTAATCCAGTGCTTCTGACTGACTACATCAAGAATTCTCCAACTACTTTCTTCCAAATTTGGCCTGTTAAAAATAGTGGTTGAGATCATTTGGCCTTTGGTTTTTTGGGATTGGCTAATCTCACTGAGCATGACATTCTCCAGCTTCATCCATTTACCTGCAAATGCCATAATTTTCTCTGATAAGTGGATGATGATACATAATGCAGGGTAGGAGAGAGGGAAGAATGGAGGAAGGATGGATTTCACAGAGGAAAAAGAGGGTGGGATCAGGGTGGGGGGTAAGAATATTAACAGAATGAAAGAAACATCATTACCCTATGTACATGTATGATCACACAAATGGTGTGTCTCTACTTCGTGTACAACCAGAGAAACAACAGCTGTACTCCATTTGTGTACAATGAATCAAAATAAATAAAAAAATACAAATAAAAAATATAAAAAAATAGTGGTTGAAAAATTGTAAGTGTATTTTGTCTGCAACCTCTAAACAAGTAATGACTTTGATGATTATTTATTTTCCAAAATCTGTCTTTCTTTTTCGATATACTCTTAATTTGTTTTTGGTTGAAAATGTTGAAAATTCGTATTGCCCTGGACATTTATGGTGAAGCTTCATAATCCTGGATGTAAAGTAACTTTATGGTTATCATATTTGACCGTTCACATCATTGACTGTACCCCCAATATTTTAAAAGCCTTAGTTGATTTAATTTTTATCATAATCCTATTAAGTAGGTATTACATTTCCCCCCACTTTTTCAGACACTGAGGCTCAGAATGGTCAATTAACATGAACTGTATCACATAATTTGTAGAGCTGGGATTCAAATCTAGAATTGTCTCCAAAGATAACATTTTTAACCACTGTACTATACTATCTAAACTACTAAATATTTGTATTTCAGGCTGATATTAAAAGAAGTCATAATCATTATGGATGGACCCTTGCAGATGATAAATTCAAATACCTGTTTGAACAGATATCTGGAGGTGTGGGATGAGAAAGGAAGAACTTACCCAAATCTTCAGTTATTTATTTGGAATTTTTCTGTTGTTTTAAATGTAGGCACTCATAGCTATATACTTTACTCTTAGAACAGCTTTTGCTGTGTCCCAGAGACTTTGGTATGTTGTACTTTTAATATCATTTAATTCTAAGAATTTAAAAATTTCTTCTTTAATTTCTTCAGTTGCCCGCTCATCATTCAGAAGTGTGTTGTTTAATCACCATGTGTTTGTATAGTTTCTGTGGTTTCTCTTGCTGTTGATATCTAATTTAATTCTATTCCAAACTGATGAAATGCAAGGAATTATTTCAACTTTTTGGTTTTTACTAAGATTTGCTTGCTGGCCTGAAGTATGACTCTTTTGAAGAAAGTTCCACAAGCAGCTGGAAAGAAAGTGCATTCAAATATTTTGGGATGAAATATTCTGTAGATATATGTTGAGTCCATTTGATTTATAGTATGATTTAACTCTAGTGTTTTCATTGATTTTATGTCTGGATGACCTGCTAGTGAGAGAGGCATTTTGGAATCATCAAATATTTCATTTGGACCTATCTGAGCCTTTAGGTTGTGTAGTTTTGTTTCATGTAATTAGGTGCACTGAGATTTGTTTTATCTTCTTGTTGGATTTTTTCCTTTACCAATATGTAGTGACCCTCTTCTTTGTCTCTTCTAATTTTGGCTGGGAGTCTGCTTTGTTGGATATGAGAAGAGCTACTCTGCTTGCTTTTGAATTCTATTTGCATGGAGTATCACCTTTCCATTCTTTCATTCTCAGCCTGAGGATGTTTTACATATGAGGTGTTTCTTTCAGGCAATATATATTTGGGGTCCTGTGTGTGTTTTCTTTTAATCCAATCTTTCAGTCATTTAATTGGAGAACTGGAACCATTTACATTCAGTGTTATTATAGGAAGGCATATAATACTTATTGTCGTTTTGATTTATTTCTAATATTTGGTTCAATACTAATTCTCATTTGCTTGTCTACACTTTTAATGCGACTTATTCTTTCCTGAGCTCTCTTGGTTGTTTTTCTTCTTCTTCTTCTCTGTGTAGGATCCTTTTAAGTATCTTCTGCAATGCTGGATTAGTAGTCATGAATTCCTTTAATTTGTACTTCCTGAAAGGTTTTTATTTTTTCTTCAATTCAGAAGGAGAGCTTCTCTGAATATAGCAATCTTGATTGCTTCCTATTTTCTTTCGAGGCTTAAAATGTATCATTTCAAGCCCTCCTGGCCTTTAGGGTTTCTGCTGATTGGTTTTCCATTAAAGATGACCTGATGTCCCTTTCTTATCTCTTTTAATACCCTTCTTTGTTCTAGATTTTTGGCTTTTTAATTATAATGTGTTGTGGAGAGGTTCTTTTCTGATCTTGTCTATTTGGGATTCTAAATGCCTCTAGTATATGGATGTCCTGTTCCCAAGGTTTGAAACATTTTCTGCTATTATTTCACTGGAGAGGCTATCCAAGCCATTAGCCTATATCTCTGTTCCTTTCTTGATGCTATGAGACTTAAGTTTGGTGTCTGCATTCCCCACAGTTTTTTTCTATTCTGATCATAGTTTCTTATTGTTTTCTCTAATTACTGTCTGAATGTTCAAGTCTGTCCACTTTGTTTTCAAACTTTGAGATTATGTTTTCTACTTGATATAATCTCTTGGAGAGACTTTCAGCTAAGTTTTTTTCCCCCCAGTACTGGCAACTGAATCCAGGGTGATCTACTTCTGAGCTACATCTTCAACCCTTTTTATTTTTTATTTTGAGATAGGGTCTCACTAAGTTGCTGAGGCTGTCCTCAAACTTCTTGCCTCAGTCTTTCAAGTCATTGGGATTACAGGCATGTGCCACTAAACCCAGCTTCAATTGAGTTTTTTATTTGACTTTTAGTGCCTTTATCTTCTAAGATTTCTGTTTAGCTCTTTTCTAGAATCTCAAATTTTTTTTAAAAGCTCTTTTATATCAAGTATTTTTTTTCTTAGTTAATTCCCTAGATCTTTTTAAAATTTATTGATCATCTTAACAGCTAAATTTTTGGAATTTTTTGTCCAGAATTTCATTCACTTTAATACCTATAGATTGAGTTGTTGAGGGATTATAAATTTTTGGAGGCATCTTTTTTGCCTTGTTTCCTAATATTTTCAGTGTCTATGTTATTTGTATCTGTTGTGATGGGTTTCTTATCTTCTATTATGTCAGGTCTTTTAGAAAGAAAGTTATCTCTTTAATATATGCCCTGAGCTGGGGCATATCTTAGCATCAAAACATCCACATAGCATAATCAAAGTGCTAAGTTCAACCACTAGCACTGCTTTGAGAGGAAAAAATAACTACCAGTATCAGTGATAACTAATTAATTAAATCTAATTCATTAAAACACATAAGATTAGAAATAACTATGAAAAAATAAATGAGGGAAAACACAACAAAATACTTCATATAAAACAGCTAATGCACCAACCATCATAAAAAGATTCAGTTTTCTCTTTGCTGAAATAATAAAATGGAGACCCTTTCCTGGGTTTCAGTTTTTGAATCCCATGGCTTTGAGGAGGTTTGTGGGACACAATTATTGTACTGTTTGTCTTTTCACAGCTCTAACTCAAACCGGCCAAACTTGTTAGGGGAATCTGTATGCTGAGTTCTGCCCTTCCTTGCCTGCAAGTTTTAGGGGAGCTTTATTTGTTTCGGAACAGAATTCATCCTCAGTGTAACTGTGTTTTTGTATCTGGGGTGGGAGTGTAATTCTGGTGGGAGCTGCTGTCCAGCTCTCTCGTTCAAACAGCTTGAGGACTGATCTGGATTGCACCACACCTTTCAGTCCATGTGCTGTGGGAAGTGTGTGGGAAGTACCCAGGTCACGTCTGAAGATCCTCCGGACAGTTTTGGGCATAGGGGAGGTGAGTGGGCCTGCAAAGGGATTCTGTGGGTAGCAACTTTCCACCTGACCTAGAGCTGACACATTTCTACTTCCCATCAACCTTGCTTCTCCAGAGCTTGGACCACCAATTTCAAATGAAAGCACCCTTCACTTTTCTCTGCTCTGAAGACCAGCAGCTGTTGGCTCCTGTTGCTGCTCAGAGCTCCCCACAAATCCATGTTATAGTTTCACTCCTGTGCCCTGATTGACAAATCCAGTAAGAAATAAAGCTGGGAGGTTTAAACAATGAGGCTTTTTAAGTTGGCACTGCTACCTCACTTTCACTAAATCTGCTTGGAAGTACAGGGACTCTCTCCCATGCTGGGACCTGTCACTCCTGCTTCATGTTCTTACCTTCTGCCCCCTGACTTCTTCTCAGGGATGTTGTTCAGTTTCTCTTATTCATTTATTCAACAATTACTTATTGAGTGCCTGCTCTGTAGGAGGCATTGAGAATATAATAGTAAACAAAGCCCCCCCCAGAACTCTTATCATCTAATGAAGAAGAGATTCACTAAAAACAATTATTGGATTAAATATAGAGTTTATATATGAATACATGAGTTGATCAAATATCAGGGGTAAGAGCATTTGAGGAGAGGAGGCAACAGTAGGTACAGGGACCCGAAGGCAGGGAAGCCACTAGTTTATTTTTATGTAAAATGAGCATTGCAAAGGAAAAAAAATATCCATTGTAGTATAGCTCAAATGAACCAGGAAGAAAGTGGCATGAAATGGGGCTGAGAAGTGGGCAGGCAGGTACCATGTGGCATTGTAGACCATGCCAGCATTTCAGATTTTGTCCTCATGAACATGGGGGGGCACTGCAGGCTTCTGGCAGGATAGTCATCTGCCACGTGGAAAACAAATTGGAGGGAGGCAGTCAGGAGCCTTTTGTAGTGGTCCAGGTGAGACATGATAGCTCCCACTAGAGTGATGCACGACAGTGGAGATGACCATAAATGGAATGTTTGAGACAGACTTTATAGAAGGAAATGATATGGCTTGTTGATGGAGGCAGAAAGTAAGACATGAAAGGCATTAAGGATCCCTGCCAGTCTTTAGAATGAGTAACTAGAGGTAAAGTTACTAGTACCAAAATGTGAAACAGGAGGAAAAGCAGATTTGAGAGGCAGGATTGAGGATTCAGTTTTTGAGGAGTGAGATTGAGATGCCTATAGGATTTTCAAGTGGAGACATCAAAATAGGAGAGTATATGTATGGTCTGAAGTTCGGAAGAAGGATCTGTGCTTAGATAGAAATCTGGGAGTTCCTGGCACATAGAAACTACTTAGAACCATTTTGATAGGCTTCATTTATTTTTGTTTTTTTAACTAGGGCTGACCTTGTACTTGGTTTATTTGACTTCTCTTTTTTAATATTTGCACCTGAAGCTTTGGGTGAATCTTTCAATCTTATATTTAAATTATCCCAATTCCACCTTATATTGTAGGTTTCTAATTATACTGTTAAGACAGTACTTCAATAGAAAGAAGCAGATTTTGACTATTTGTGTGCCTTGGGCAAATCACTTAGTATCTCTGTATATTAGTTTCTCAAGAGTAAAAGAAGGGAATTGATTTAGTTTTAAAAAAATCAATGATTCTGTAATATAAGAATTATTGGCTAAGTTATGTCTAGTTTTTAAATCCATAAGGGATTACTAGATAGTTATCATTTGGAAGTTAACAAAACTTTGATTAGATATTGAAGGATATTCTGAAGTCCACATAATGACCAGCAACTAATGGTTAAACTGAACACTATTAATGTAATCCCAGAGTCTACTGCTATAATTTAGAGCACCATTTTGTCTGCACTTCTGAATACAGACTGTAGGGGAAAGTAGAAAATCTGACATTTATCCATCAAAATAGCATCACCTTTAAATCTAAGACAAGCATGTTTCACTGCAAATTCCTGTAGGTATGCAAAGGTAGGCAAATTCCTTTTGCTCTTCAAGCAAAGTTAGGAATAATCCAAATATAATGGAGAGTCCTAGTCAACTAAATGGCTTGAATTATTGACCATGAGGCATAGATAACAGCATTTCCTTATATTCTTCAAATTAAAGCTATACAAAGTGAGTTCCATACCTCAGTGACAGCAAATGTTCTCTTGCCACAGGGAACCACCTTGTACCACTTGTCGTGTAGCACATCCATAAACCCATGTGACTTATATTGACTGATTAGCTCAGATATATTGGAGGTCAGTGGAGAGTTGGGTGGAAGACCAATGCCATATCCTAGAAGAAAATATAATCTCACATGAGTTTTTCACATTGTTCTTGAGAGGTTGCCACCATACTTGTGTAGATATTACTATCACATCTGACAATAAGGGACTGGTGAGTTTGCATTATCTTTCCTCCAAAGGACCCAAAGACATTTTTAGATAGGATTACTCTTAAAACAGCCGAATCTCTGAATAGATGAGATGAGTCTGAAAAGGAGAGGGATGGGCTGTGCACAATGTTCTAGGAGAACACTTCAAAACAGTCCTTAGATGAAATCCTTGAGGTCATTACCAGGGCTAGGATTCCCTATTCACTGCTCCCAGAATCCCGTCTCTGGATTTTAATCAACAAAATTGGATTAATCATAATCTTTGGTTTATAGCCTTATCTTATCTTTGTTAATACATGACCAGTTTTTACTTTTATGATTCATTTTATTCTGTTTGTGAATAATATAATAAGACTATGTGATATTTAATACAGCATGAAAGTAAAATATCAACAAGAAATTATAATGACTTCAGTTATTAAAAAAGTCTGGTAATACCAAGTGTTGGAGAAGATGTGGATTAGTAAGATCACTTATACACTGCTTGTTGAAACACAAATTGGTATGACCACATTGAAGAACAGTTTGGTATTATTCTTTTGTAGTTGATCATTTATATACTTCAAGATCAGCAATTCTGCTCCTATGTACACTTCCAAAAAACTCTATAAGCATACCAGGCAATATGGTCAAGCATGTTGTTACAAGCATATGTATAATAGCAAAAATGAAAACCCTGATGTCCTTTGGCAAGGGAATGATTAAATAAATATTCCATCAAATTGGTATATTATATAATGTAAAATACATGAACTAGAACTAAATGCAATGATATGGAAGCCTCATCATTATGCTCTTAGGTAAAACACAACAATCCCAAAAGATTATTTGCAGCATAAATGCAATGTCTAGATGTAAAATAAACTCAAAAAAAGACAATGTATTTTTAGGAATACCTGTGTATTGATAAAATCATATTTAGGAAAATAATAAGGATATGGTAAATTGAAGGCCCATGGTTGGAATTATGTAAGGCATAAGAGCATAGGAGAAAGGTAAAGGGATGGAGAGAGAGCACAGAGATGGATATGGTTTTATTAATCATCTTAGTCTCTGTATTCTCATACCATGTAGCTTTACTTGCTTTCCAAACTCTTAGTGCACTGTTAATGTCTTTGATAAACCATGTGAAAGAGGCTAATTAACTACATAGTGTTTTTTAGTTATTGGATAGCATAGTAAAAAAAAAGATTATTTTTGCCCTTAAGATAATTGAGGAAGATAAATAAAAAATGCAGTTAGTTCCTTTTTCACAGATAAAGACTAAAAGGCTGTCAAGAATCCAAAGATACTTAACAGAAACAAATACTTGTTATAATTATTCCATCTTACAATTCAATGCCAAAAGCTATTAGCTTTTGTTCCTTTTTTAATGTGGACATTCATTTTTAAGAACATGAGGCTTGAGATGTGTGTATAAACTAATAAGAGAGTTGAAATAAATAATGCCAAACAATTTTGAGTTTTAAAAAAATTTGCACAATTTTTTTCCCTGATAATCTTGTTTATTCATCAAGGAAGTCATGACAATGTCAAAAACATGATTAGAATTTTCCATTGAAAGAGCTCTTTTGAATACCTGTTTTATGTCTATTAATTTTGGTTTGAAAGGAAAGACTGATGATAAAAGACTTTGTATGAGCAGCTTTTTCTCCTGCTAATGTTATCATTAAATAATACATTTTAAAAATATAATGGGCAACTTTTTATAAAGAAGTTACCAGTTTTCTTGAGAACCTCAGTAGCACAAACATTTATTCAGTACTTATTTACGTGTCAGGTACAACACTATATACACATGTAATAATATTCAACAATTCACTGACACACATTCATCCATTCAGCAAATATCTTATTAAGTAAGTAGGCTGTGCTAAGTGGTCAGGATTTAGCAAAGAGAAAAGCAGATATGGTCTCTGCTGTCACAGACTGTCTTCAGGGAGACATTAAACCATGCATCACATAGTGATTCTTTTATTTCAATTGAGACAGATGCCATAACAGAAAAGAACTGGGGCATGTAAAAACTTGGAACTCTCTAATGGGACTGGGTTGGTGGTCAGGATAATTAGTTTGGGTCAAATTTGCTGAATATTATTGTATTTTCCTTTCAAAGCAATAGGTTTCAACAACAACAATTTCTAAGTTTTACTGAGGGCTTACTATATCCCAAGTACTGTTCTTCAACAAACATTTTGCATTCTCTACCCTATTTTATAAAAAGTGTACTAGACCAAGATTGTGCGCTAGATTGTGGCACACAGTTCAGTTAAATCACTCTGGGATCCCAATAGTAAAAACTGAGACATTGTGAGCCTTTGTGCCAGGCACTTCCCACATGTATCCCTATGTGTACCCATGCCAGAGTATATACTACTTAGAGATCTGAAGACTGAATAAGTAACTGGTAACATCACATAGCTAGTAGCTGGCAAAGGCAGTATTTGCAAAGAGGTTTGTTTGAATCTAAAATCAATGCTCTTTCTACCATATCCATCTCAACAAGGCCAGTCAGGAAAATACTTGACCCAGTTCCTCCCTATCAGTACTTCCTATCACAGTAGACACATTGACGCAGTACCTCCAAATGAGGTAATTCATTAAAAAACCACAACCATCAAAACTGGTGGTTTATTCTCAGAAGAAGACACAAATATATATTGTTCATAGGTAGATTTCATTTATAAACTTTTTAGTAAGTGGTGTAAATGTAGTAAACTTGTATATGATTATCTGTGCTAGGAAATTCACCAGCAAGGACCCTTACTAATTATAATGTTTCTCCTAAAAAATTCTCTTAAAGCTAATAATTCCAACCTGCATTGGTGTAATAATGGCAGAGTAATTTTCATTTGATAGGCATTTATTGCATACTTCAGGTTCAGAAGGAAAGATTGCTACCAAGTGAAAGGAAGAGAGAGGCATGTTAGACTGCTTCTTGATAGTAACATTTTTGGTAGATAAGGCAAAAATATATAAAAAAATTAAAAAATTAAAATTAATACAATAAATCTACATATTCTAAGAACAGAATGTTGGTACTATAAGAAAAATAATAAAATATCCTTAAAGAAAAAGCAATACTGAAATTGTGAGACAGTTATAAAAAATAGTTATGCAGGAAATAATAAATATTAAATCACTCCACTCCATCATGCTTAGTTTAATTTGCAATCCACTGATAAAAATAGATTGCTATCCTTTTTAAATTTTCTAATTTAATACCTATATTGGATATTGACATTTTAATGAGTTCTATCACTAATTATTATTAGCTAATTAAAATGAATTCTGTATGGAATGAGGGGAGAAATAGGAAAAATTATGTGGCTATGAGAAGAGGTATTTGTTGAGAAACATAAAAATCCATTTTGTTTAGAAACATAAAATAGAAAATCTTAAAGGCTTCATTTCCATACTTCTGTTATCAATTGCTTTTCAAATTCGATTGTGTTCATTGGTCAAAGAATTCTTATTTTTAAATTGCTGACTCAGCCTGAGTTGCTTTCATTATCATTGGAAACATGGCTTTGCAATAAAGACGGGGTGGACTATTTTGTGGTTGATGAATGAAGCAAAATGAAATCCTTCAACCCTAAAGATGAAGGCGTCAGGCACCCTGGAAATTGGATACAGCTTAATAGCCCAAGAGAACAATTTTCAGAATAGAATCCTGATCTTTTCCCCATGGATAAATCAGCTTTACTCAGCTAAGAGTAGTGGGAATATATTTTGACTAGCAAATGTATAGTTAAAAAATTCATAGACTAAAAGAATCTTGGTGAAAGGTGGTTGGAAAATAGATATTTTGAAAATAGGACCTTAGATGGGGTTAAAGAGACTTCAGGAAGGAAGAGTCATTCAGTTTTGCACTCTCTCCTTGTAATACCATATTTAATTACTTTGGGAAGATGGTTGAGAATATATTGTGGAAGTCCCAATTGCAAAGAAAGTAAAAGAACAACTTCAAAAACAGGCAAAAGTCTTTGGCAGAAAGGTCACAGATCATTATTTTGCAATTACATTACTCTTTCTCCTTGTTTGACCTTTATTTTCAGGTAACCCCAATTCATAAGTTTGGGATGTGTACTCATTTATCTCAACACTTTCTCTATTTTTTCCCCCATGAGCACAATATGTCTTTATGTCCCTGGTATTTAAGTAGTATTTTGACCAAAGACTTTCCACATGCTCTTGAGTTGAATCCAACTGTAGTTTGGATTTGCTCCATTGTGTACTGTTCAGTAGTAAAGGATACCCATGAAGGGTTTTAAGCTCAATGTGGAGCTACTATCTCTCACTGACCTTACTTTTTCCTTTTAGAACTAAATATGGACAGAAGGGTGAATTTGGGAGAGGTATTTAGTAGTATTTTAGTCTGGTTGAGTTGCTAGAGCAAAATGCTAAAGTCTTTGTAGCTTATAAATAACAGACATTTATTTTTCACAGTTTTGAAAACTGGAAAGTCCAGACCAAGGTGGCAGCAGATTCATTGTCTGGTGAGGACCTGCTTTCTGGTTTGTAAATGACTTCTAGTTGTGTCCTCACCTGATAGAAAGGGTGAATGAGCTCCCACCCAGTGACCTGTTCAATAAGAACGCTAATCCTATTTTATAAAGGCAGAGCTCTCATGATCTAATGACCTCCCCAAGAGCCCCACCTTTTAGTTGGGAATTATGTTTTGACATATGAATTTTGGAAAAGATGCAAAAATTCAGACAGTAGCAGTATATTGATACCATATAGAGTGGATGTAGGAGTCATGAAGGAGTCAGTAGACTGTTTTCCCTCTGAAGTTCCTAAAAACATTTAAACTCTTGGAAAAGTATGTGCAAACTATCAATATACTGTTTTTTAAAAAAATTTTGTTTTAGTTGTAGGTGGACACAATACCTTTATTTTTATATGGGTCTGAGGATCGAACCCAGGGCCTCACACATGCCAGGAGAGCACTCTACCACTGAGCCACAACCCCAGCCCTTGGCATACTCTTGGTTAACTACATTTGTAAAGGAACTAGGTACTTATTTGAATTTAAACTAATCAACTACATAATTGGTAATATATCAATTATTGCATAATTGTTATATGCCCAGGAATGCAGTAGGCTCTGTGCAGATAGGCATCTGCAACATTCCTGCAAGCTAACTGGGCAAGAATTCGTCATAAAGTGCTCTGAAGATGTTTTTATACTTATGCAGTCTAACTTAATAACAGAGTTCACATTTGAAAAAGTTCAAAAAACCTAAATGTTATTAAAGGAAGGCATCTAATATTCTCAAAAGATTTCATTAAAAATATAAGAGAAAATTTCATTGGGGATATTTCCCCCCAAATCCTTGAGTTTAACATTAAAAAAAATCAGTCGAAAAATATCAACAATCAATACTTAGCCTTTTTTTCTATTGCATATAATTTATAAGTATCCTTCCTTTGTGTTTTTCCAGGTTCTGATCTTAAGTTGTAAACTTCTTGGTAGGGGCAATATTGAATTAAGTGTCCTGATTTGTACTCCATCCATTATGAGATGCATCAATAATGATGATGATGCTCTCTCTATTGGAATCTACCATCTTTTTGCTGTCTGGCAGGGAGAGCTCTTCCTTGTGCCACTTTGTTTACTCTCTTTGAGAACAATGTGGTATCTAGAGATGATAGGAACTGCAAGAAACCAAGTCTCATGAGCACAGATGGAAATGGAAACAGGGAAACAGTGGGGAGTTAATTGGGTGGCATCTGGCACTGAGGTCTAGAAGAGGCAAACAAGCCATCGTACCACTGCCTTTTGACAAGATCAGGTTGCCCCCTGAAGACAAAGGTTAAAATGAAGCCCCTCATTCTTATGCCCTCCATGAATAATTCATTGTTATTAGCCACTATGATAGGAGGGATCTCAATGCATTCAGGACATAAATAAAATGTACTGGCCCTTCCATATCCCTCCCTGCCCCCCCCCCCCCC
This sequence comes from Glaucomys volans, assembly GCA_020662805.1. NCBI lineage: Eukaryota > Metazoa > Chordata > Mammalia > Rodentia > Sciuridae > Glaucomys > Glaucomys volans. The sequence goes on from JAJEJO010002323.1 coordinate 235,528, forward strand.
CCCCCCCCCCACAGGAAATTTTCCATTGTTACTTCAAAATGGGGTTTACTGAGCATATACTGAATGTTCTTTTGGTTTTCTAGTGTTTGCTTTTTCTCTCTCATTCTCTCTTTGTGGTTTTGCTATCCAAGACTGCAGTCTTAATAAAAGACCAATACCACTCTCTTCATGAATTCCATCCCTGGCTCAGGTTGGGGCTCATTTTGTCTACAGAGAAGACTGATTTCTCCTTGGAGAAGGCCTAAGGAAGTAGCATCAGCTGTTATATTCTCATTCATCACAAAAAACAGACTGAAGCAAAAATATCTGCTGATGTGTTTAGGAGAGACAGACCAAGTATGATTGGGAAACTGGAATCAGAATAGTCTTGATATGCTAGTTAACATACAGCCAAGCACAGATTTCTGAAAATAAGACTTGGGCACCCCCATCGGATTGTTTCAAGTCAATGTGTTTTCTGACAAGTGAGTATGGCTGTCTTGAGAGCTAGCATGTTATGTCAGGGAGGGAAAGCTGGGAATTGGGAGATGTGAAATTTGCTGGTTCAAACTATCAGCTCCATATATCAATTGTCACTCAGAATGAAGGAAGCTCCTGACAAAGCAGTCTTCTTTGGTCCTGAAGTTTGATTGATTGGTTGATCTAGTTGGAAGCAAAAATTGCTGCCAGTGGGGAAAAAGGCAAACCTTTTTTAGGGTACTAAGCTATAAAATGATATTTATTTTTTCTATGTACTTTCCAACTTGTGGAAAACACTTATGGAGGAAACTGGGATTTGGATTTTAATCTGACTTTTATCATCTAATTGTATAATTATGGAAATGTGATGTAATATCCTTGGATTTTCTTATGTACAAAATAAATAAATAGATTGAATTAGATCAATGTTGGGGCTCTGTCATAAAATATAATCATTATCATTTTTTTTTTTTGGTACTGAGAATTTAACCATTAAGGGGCACTTTACCACTGAGCTACATCCCCAGGCCCTACCTAACTTTTTAGTATAAGACTCATTAGATTGCTTAGGGCCTTGCTAATTTGCTGAGGCTGGCCTCAAACTTTCAATCCTTCTGCCTCAGCCTCCCAAGCCACTGGGATTACAGGCATGCTCCACAATGCCCAGCTTATTCTCATTTTTGTTTCAGATTTAGTACAGTGTTTAACCATTCAAAAATAAAGATAAGGGGCTAAAGTATAGCTCAGTGGTAGAATGCTTCCCTACTCCGGTGCAAGGCTCTCAGTTCCAAATCAAGCATTGCAAAACAATACTAACAACAATCAAACAAGGAAAACCAAAATTCAGACAAACAAAAAACACAGATCAAATTAAAATTAGACCCCCCTCATTTGCCACCACTCCCAGATATCTGAACCAACACATTTGGGAAACAATTTTTTTTCACTAACAATTGTATAAATAAATATTTGTTGAGTTGGAGAAAAATAAATTCTAACTTCAGCAACTTAATAGTTAAGTGCTTATGAGTTGAAAATGAGAACAAGGGAAGATAAATAGCTCCTTGCCTCTGACTTTGGCATTTGTGACTTGCTATGTTAGCAAACTGAGCACATCCTGAGTAAAAGTGAATCAAGAATGACTGATGAATACCTTCTATGGCAAATGGCTTCCCCACGGTTAGAAGTTTACAGTCAGCATCTATTGACACTTCATAATCCAGAAGGGCTTTGTCCATGATGAAGGCGTCTAGTTTCTCTGGATCATTCCTATATTTAAGACCAAGAGAAGAAAAGTGAACATGATTCATTAATGGGCAGGAAGCACTAAGCCTGGCAGTTGGCTTCTGTTTAGGGGACAGACACCTGGACACCAAGGGCAGCACAAGCTTGCTTGCTGCTGACAGATTTGTTGGCATCTTGCTGACCTGGAGAGTACAGATCAGGGAAAACAAATATTCTTACAAGAGAGCATGATGTCTTTCCTCTGGGTTTATCTACCAGTCTCTTTCATGACTTCTAAACCCAACAACAAAACCAGAGTGACTGAACTGATTGCAAAGGTGTATAGGGAAGGTTAATTTCTCTTATGTTTTCAGAGAACCTTGTGTTAGGCATTGCATTAGTTGTTTTTCATATAGCTTATCTCTCCTAATGGCTGTGACATAATCAATGAGGAAACTGATGCTCAGAGAGTTGAAGTAACCTGATCCAGGAGACATAGATGGTGAGAGTTGCAGCCAGGTGGTCTCATTAATCAGATGTTGAAAGTTTTTTTTTTCATAAAGATCAATATCATATTCTTCAGAGATCAAGTATTATTTCATATTTAGGAAATACTTAGATCTAGTATTTATAAGAAAAGGAAGCTGTGGTCCATAGGCTAGCATTCAATAAATGGAAGGGGAACTGATGTAATAGATTTTAGTGGTTTAATTTATTAATATATCTACAGAGATTCATGTTTCATCCCAGTAGGTGGTTCAGGCAGTGATAATTTAAGGTAGTTGTCTCTGGGCTGTGTTAGTTAATTAGCAAAGGACTCAAGTTGCTAACAGATGTCTTGGGCACTTGGGTATCCTTCATGAAAGTGTTCCCCCGGCTTTTTTTTTTTTTTTTGTACGGGGGATTGAACTCAGGGAGCTTAATCTCTGAGCCACATCTTCAGTGCCCTTTTTATTTTTTATTTTGAGACAGGGTCTGGTTAAGTAGCTTAGGGCCTTGTTAAATTGTTGAGGCTAGCTTTGAAATTGTGATTCTTCTGCCTCATCCTCCTGAGTCACTGGGATTATAGGTGTGTGCCACCATGCCCAGCCTGTCTTCCTATTTTTTGAACATTAGTGCAGAAATGGTCCAGGGGAAGGCTGTGTCTCAGCATAGGCTGAGCTCTTACAGAGGGCAAGGGAGGAGAAGTTTTAAAGGGAGCTGTTTAGGTCACTTTTTTGTTTTTAGCCTGTAGGACATACATTTATTTTAAAAAGGCTATTCTCCACTCAGAGTTATCTTAACAGCTCTGCAAAGAAAACAACTCTTCTCTATTCCACTTGGCCTCAGTTTGGTCTCTTAGAAAAAGAAATAAGGCTGTTCAAATTCAATGTAGAGAAGTGATCTTTAAACCCAGAGGAGAGCATGGCTAGGGATCATCAAAAATTTAAAAGAGAAAGATATCTCTAGATAGGTATAAGGTTCATCACTTGGCAGGAAACACACCTTTACATGGATGGATTTGTCTGGACCACACATGGACATATACTAAGTAGTTCAACTTTTCTTTTTGGTTCCAATTACCATTGCTTACTTTCTTATTCTTCCAATAAATGAAATAAGAAATTAAAAATGTATCCTCTTTTCCAGAGGTATTGGATTTAAGTTATACCAAGGCCCATGTTTATCTTTAACCAAAATGAAAGCACCTTTCAGATCCACCCATATCCTTATACAGCTAATCTTGATTTTGGACTGAAATGGTGTAGTTGGCTATAACAGATTTCTATTGCATAGGAAGACTAGAAACAATCAGCTCACAGACTCCCCTGGGACCATGAGTCACTGGTGAAGCAGTGGCCAGGTGTGATCCAGGTGTTATAGCTTCTGGACTGAATCACCATTGTAGTTGGCAGGGCCTCCAGTTGATTCTCCCATTATAGAATCATGCTAGTTTTTTTTTTTTTAGAATTTATTTAAAAACACTATTACATGATCCAAAAGTTATATATTAATACACTAAAACAAGTGAGCATTTTAATAGGGATTAATTTGTTGCAAAATTGTCACCTGAGGGAGCAGAGCCCTGAGAGAGTTGGTGTAAGACTAGGGGAATTTTGACGGGAGAGGGGAAGGACACAGGAAACTGTCACATACAGGTGACTTTGGGTACTGTTCCCTGTAAGAGCTCTGGGATGCTAGAGGGGCAGGATAACATGAGGACTGCAGTTGCTTTGAGTAATGTCTAAGAGCATCAGTAGTGACCAGATCAAAAGTAGAGAAAGAAGGTTGAGAGAGCAGTGAGGTGGCTTTAATGATAGGCTCTGCCTGTATTTCTCTTTCACATCAATCTGACTCACCTGGGGAACTTGTTGGAATGCAGATTCAGACGTAGTAGGTTTGGGATGGGGCCTGACATTTTGCATATCTGCCTAGTTCCCAAGTGCTAACTGGAACACAGAGGTTTCTGGAACTTGGACTATTCTTTGATCATCAAGAACCTAACCTTTCATTATGATTTCCAAACTAGTTTGAAGCAGTGATTGGATTACAAAGACTTGTCTCTAGTCTTGATTCTGCCACTTGGTAGTTGCATTATCATGGAGCACTTACTTCTTTCAGGCCTTCTTCGACGTGACTACTTTTCTAATGATTGCTTCTCTCCAGGCTAAGGTGGGGCCAATGCTGGGCATGAAGGCCTTCCCAAATAAAGTCACTGGAATAAATGAATGCATGGAATGAGGAGGAACTGCTGGGAACCCCAGCAGTGGTTCATCTCATGCTTGAAACACTGCCAGCAAAGCCTAGTTTGTCAGCCATTATCTAGCTGGAAGCCCATTGCTATTTCCCTGACATCTCATTCTCTCTCTCAACCATGCATTTGCCTGAAGGAAAGAATACAGAAAAGGATCTGGGAGGTAATGGAGCTCTAAACTCTGTGCCAGAGAGGGATGTTTTGATGTTTTTGCAAAATTAAAAGTACCATTTCATAGTACTTAAGCATCATATATACTTTGCAAATTTAAGAGTGTATGGCTTCCTCTCCAAGCTCTCATTAAAAGTCCATAAAATTGTTTAAGGGACCTATTAGTAGAACTCTTAAGAAACACAAAGCCCTTATGTTCCATGAAATCTTTTATTTACTCTAAGAACTTGAGGTAGCAGGCCTTGTTGTCCATTGGGGAGATTATTGTTGCTGACCGGAAAGAAACCAGTTTCCCAGTGCTGCACAATTATCGGGCTTGGAGGGCTGTATGTCTGTTATTGCCCTGATGCCAAGTGGGAGGGAGAGGACTGCACACCTCAGGCAGTGGTGCTTATCGGGAGCCATGCATTCACTTTTCCAGGCAGACTAGACAAGCAGACCCATAACTGCATGGTCCTTCTCTGCATTCAGTTCACTGAATTACAGGTTCTGATAATCTGCCATGGCAATGTGATTGCCTTTGATTGCTTTTCATAAATACTGATGAGAAGGATGCAGACATGGGAAGCACTGCCTTCTATCCTTTTTCTTTTCTACAGGAAATCCCTATGATAAATTCCATTTCCTCATGGCAAGAGTAAGCATTCCAGGGGCTTAGAGATTCACTGTGAAGGAAAGGGCTGCTTTGGGACACTTTATCCTCTGGCCACATTCCCTGTGTGTTTGATCATTTCAGCATCATTGTTTTCTCAAGTGATATCAAGCCAGCTTTTGTTTCCCCCACCATCTGCTGCACTAATGACTCCACTGGCTCTTGGAGCAAAGCTACTGCCAACTTGTGACTATGCAGGTAACTAGTAATATAGGTCACATAACTAAATGCACACTATACCATACTGCCATGCTGCCTCCTGTATCCCATACAGTATGATACTACTGAACACAGTAGAAATATTTGTCATTAAAAAACAAAACAAAACAATAAATCACATCAGTAGCTAAATGACATCTCTTTCAGTGAGAACTTTTAGGATCCAAGAGGTTGACACTCACTTGAGGTACTGCACTCCATCAGGGGTGGCTGGAACATTGTACCTTCTCATATACTCATGCATCTCTGGGAAGCTTTGCCTCACATAATCTTCAGCACTGCTCTCCCGGACAGTTCCAAACCGAAAGCCTTGGGAAGGATGGTGCAGCTGAGGGAGAAAGAAATGGCTTTAATATAAGTTACTCTTAGAATTGTTTCCAAATATTTCCTTTTTCACCATTATTTGGAACCCAGGGATAATTCAGAACTTTTCAAACACACAGAGGCATAAACATGTAATAAAAATGTGCAGATATAGGTACATCCTCTTTCATATCCCAGTTTTCACATCAGTAATTGTTCTATCTTCAGAAACAAACAGATGGGAATGAGAAATCCAAACTACAAAGCAATTTTTTTTGCTTTATTTTGAGAACCTATTAGAATCTTTAGAAGCTGTACAACTTGACATGTAGAATCAGCTTCATATTCTAAATTATTTTTTAAAGTATGTAATTAAGATAATAAATTGAAGATTACAGTTCCCTTAGTTAGATCCAAACAAAGGCCAAGTTAAAACCTTGTATCATGAGATTACAATATGCCTGAATCAATGTTTTGAACATATCCCTTTCATATGTATCAGTTATATTACATTAAGTGTGAATTTATTTTTGATGTTATTATGAAATGCTCTTGTTCCTTTATAAAAAAATTAGCATACTACAGTAACACAACCACATCACTATTTAAAGCAGCTCAATTCACAATAACTAGATTGTGGAACCAACCTAGATGCCCTTCGACAGATGAAAGGATAGAGAAGCTGTGGTATATATACACAATGGAATATTATTCAGCCATAAAGAAGAATAATATTATGGCATTTGTGGATAAATGGATGGAATTGGAGAATATCATGCTAAGTGAAATAAGCCAAGCCCAAAAATCTAAAGGCCAAATGTTTTCCCTAATAAGTGGATGATGATATGTAATGGGGGTGGGGGGTGAGAGAAGAATGGAGGAACTTTAGATTACGTAGAGGGAAGTGAGAGGGGGGTGGTATGAAAAAATGGTGGAATGAGACAGACATCATTACCCAATGTACATGTATGATTACACGAATGGTACGAATCTACATCGTGCAAAAACCACAGAAACAAAAAGATGTACCCCATTTGTGTACAATGAATCAAAATGCAGTCTGTAAAAATAAAAAATAATTAATAAAAAAATAAAACTCCAACTATTTGAAATTCAAGAACAAACTGAAATTGGGGAATATTTTGAAAATGATGAAATATCCTGGAGTTAACAGTATTTTAGGGCTGTACTTCTCCACCATTGTTACAGTAAAGTCTTTGAACTTTTTTGTTCTGTTTCATATTGATGTATTATATATCATTGTTTTTCACAGTAAGCCTTGGGTACCATGGGTCCATGAATGGGCTTCATGAACTTTAAAAATCTGAAATTTTAGGCACTATATTATGTAATATGTGTTTGTAATTTTCTTTTGTGGAAGGAGATAATTCAGAATTCTTCAAAAAAAAAAATTAGGTTGTTTACAACCCCCAATGCAAAAAGATGGAGAACTCACTGAATATGGTAACAAATACCTTCTATTCAAAGATGAAGTAATTCTGACACATTTATTTAATTATGGTCTAGCAATATGACCATAATTAAATAAACTGTATGGCACATCCTTATAGAATGTCATGAATTCTATAAATCAAGTTTGTGAAATATGCTTAATAAATATGACAGATGCTCCTATGACAAATAGAAAAAAGGTTTTACATAGCATGACCAAAATTAAATATGTGCATATTTATTTAAATACTATGATTCCCATAAGTATCACATATGAGTGCGTGCGCACACACACACACACACACACACACACACCCCTTGGCAGAAAATATATAAAGATATTAGCAATGGCCAAATGACTGGTGGTGAAATAATAGGTTTATTTTTAAGTTATGTATTGTCTTCAGAAACATGCATCATGTTTATAAGTAGAAAACCCTTCCTGCAATCACTGCCATATAGGAACTGATCCCCTGGTTGTTCGTGATATTTCTTTGGATGCTCCAATGTGGGGTAGGTAATGTGGTATACCCTTGTGTTTAATGTAATTACTCCAAACACTAAACAAATTATAATATTTTATGCCAGTGTAACCTTAATGAGGCATAAACAATACAACAGTTAACATTTACTAAGTACTTAACATGTGCCAAACATGGTACTCAGCACTTCGCATGCATTATTCTGTTTAATCCTCATGGCTGCTTCACAGGAGGACACTATTAACTCTTCATTTAGAAGAACAGTATACTCTGAAGCTCAGAGAAGTGAAGTAACTGGTGTAAGATTGTGCAGCTGGAAGTAGTAAGGCTTGGATCAGAAACAAAGTCTGTCTGATTTCAAAGCCCTGGTTGTTATCCATCCCATCATCTTGCCTTCCCATTTGTGGCAGCAACCAGAGTGAAGATGGTTATTAGAGGGAACTCATCAGCCTTTTCTTAATATTCTCATTGAGACTTCAACCCCCTGGTAATTCTCACAATAGCAAATCGCTGCCCTATGGGTTGAGCAAAGCAAATTCATCCAGCAGTTTCTCTGTACAGCATCTATTCATTTTTTTAAGGCCGACATCAAGATATTCTGTGTGAAGTCTAGTTTCATCCTACTACCCAGAGTGATAACAATAAAAGCAATTAACTGCTTATTTATCTGTACTGATATAGCACCTTGTACTTATAAACGATGTACTCTAGGTGTTTGTTTAAGCAAATCTTTACGCTGATCCACCTGAGAAACCTGTGACCTAGGTATTTTCACTATATTCCTCTCACAGATGAAAAAACTGAATATTAGAAAGTTTGACATTTGTTCAATGTCACAGAGCTAGTAAATGTCATACCTGGGGTTTGAACCCAGAGAGTCTGATCAAAGACATTCAGTTTTTGGGCACTGTAGAACACTGCTTCTGACACATGCCATACTGACTGCCTTGGCTTGTTCTTTGCAAAATCTGCTACTTATGTGCCAGACAGTAAGTTAAGGGTTTCAAACATTTATAATCCTCACAATAATCCTGCAATGGATGCTATTTTCTTTGTACAGATTAAGGCACTGAGGTTTGGGTAGCTAATGACCAAATTTTCATCGAGATTAACAATATTTAGCCTTTTAACCTTTCCCTGACTTGCAGACCATGCACTTGCGTATCATGGTTCCCTATTGTGATCATCATACCTGGCAGGGACTTTATACTTGTTTGTCAAATTAATTCATTGTATCACAACCATCCCATCTTTCTTCACCCATTTAACTGGTATTCATTCTTCTACTTTTAGTTCAGTAACTTATTGGATAGTCCAGAACCTCCTTTCATAAGTCCCTATAGAACACATACGGATGCAGTTTTAAGATTAGTTGTGTTGGCATTTCATTAATGCCTAGACTCTTAACTTCTTCACTGGACTGCAATTCTGTAAACAAGAGTCTTGTCTACTTTATCTCATTATAGTATTCCCAATGGCTTTCATCAAGTACTTGATCAATGGAATGCTTGATGATGGATGAATTCATAGCTATTCTTTGAACAGAGGGAGATTACAGCTTAGTCATCCATTTAGTACAAAAAGTGCTAATGGCCTGGCCTAACACTTAAGCATTGTCATTGAGCACTTTCTTTAACTTCAAAGAATGTAGGATCATTACCTAATATACTTTTGTCTTGTATGTGAAAGAATCTCTTCCTGGAGTCTATTTCCTCACCTTATGCCGTGGCAATACTTTTATGGCTTATGAACAGTTTCTAGGCAAACTCTGCCTTTCTGGGCCTTATTTGCTCTGCAGAATGCTTCAGGGTATCCTTTCTTCCCCAGGCATGGGGAAGGAGGTAGGAACCTGTAGATACAGGCTCAGAATTTCAATTCAGGACTGGCCCTTGTATTTTACCTTTCCATAACTTTTGGCTGCTATTGCTCATCAGCTTCCATGTTGGCCTCATATGACTCTGTGGAGGCAGTGATTTTGAGCTTTTGAGAGTGGGAAGTTCCCTAAAGCATGAATGAATAGGAGAGAATGCATTCTGTTAGCTGGATGGGAATCTCACTCTTACTTGGAGATGTTTTTACCAACACTACAACTTCTATAGTTTGAGTCATCATCATCTCTGCCCTCCACACATTCCCTTTCTTTACTCCAACTTCGTCAGTCATCTTAGAACTCAAATCTGATCAACATCAATGGCTCCCCATCACCCTTGAGACAAAGTCCAGACTCCTCCCCTGGCCTCTAAGCTTCAGTATGGTTCTGTTCCTGACTTCTTTCTAGTCTAATTTCCCCATTCTTACCCCTTTCTCTCTGAACTTATGTCAGTTTTCTCAGTTCTTCCAACAAATACATTTTGCTTCATCAGAGCTCTTTATATAGCATTGGCTCTATCTGGGATGATCTATTTCTCTATTGCTACTTCTCCTTTGTCTAGTTAACTCTTACATGCCATTTCCTCAAGGAAGCACTCATTGACCCTCAGCTTGGGTCAGGTCACCTGAAACACTCTCCAATTGCACCTGCAATTTCACACAGCACTGATAACATTGGGATTATTTGTTAAATCTGCCTTCCTGGCTAGATCAAATTTCCACTAGCTTATTCATGTGGTTATAAGTCCTCAGCAAATATTAGCTGCTATCATCATCATCACTATCATCACCATCATCATCATCATCATCATCATCATGCAGATACAGTGTTTGGTACATGTGGGAATTATAAATGAATCATCATTATTGACATGATATTCTTTTAGGCGTGATACATTACAAACTTCATACTTTTTTCTGATCTCATGCTGTTTTTCTTTTCCCTTAAAGATTAATTTTTCCCATTTAATTGTTATCTTAATTCTCTCAAAGAAAGATACTCTTTTTTATTTCTCTGTGTGAGGTTCTAATGGAAAATAACAGTGAACTACTCAGCAGTCACAGAATAATAGAATTGGAAAAGTGATCTAAGAAGCGATTGATGCAACCCAGTGGGCCAGTGTAGTCTGCCCTGTGTGTAATTCAGACAGCCAGGGATGTCAGAAAGCCTGCATCAAGGAGGGAGGATAAAAGTACACAAAGAGCTAAAGCATTTGAGCTGTATTACAACCATCACCAGGAAGTCCCAGAGAGAGAAGCATTCTTTAAAGTTTCAACTGAATGCTTTACCAGCTTTTCCATTTCTGTTTATATTTGCATCAACCTCTTTGAGCCTTGGGGAAATATCTAAGGTTAAACTATCTATTTGTATGTGAACTGTTCAGTATTAATGAGATACTGAACTCTACCTAGAGCACATGGAGAACAATCAGACATGCATTTTCCAGAAAGCAGGGAAGTAGCTCGAAACAAATGGAAACAAACTCAGGAAAGAAGCCGCTATGACCAAGGTAGATATGATGCCTCAGATGAAAAATAATCCCAATGCTCTATGGGTTTATTTAATGTCTATATTTGTACTTACATGAGATTGGTACTTAAATCATAAATGGAATGTAGCTACTGGACCTCGTACAATGTTCTTTGGAATTGGGTGGAAAGGGTCAGTTTTAACTTGCCCAGGAGAATGGGATGTGCCAGCTCCTTCCCATAATGTTATTTTATCCACTCCAAACTTATGGACTATAATACCAAGTGGTCTCAGGTTTCAAGGGGGCCTTTAAATCATCTATGTACTTTTATCCACTAAAATCTGAATCATTCATAGCAAGGTAAAGGAAAGTGTATCCCCTGAGTTTCTTCAAAATAAAGGTTCTTAATTCTTAGGTCTAGGTTGGAGATTTTGCATGAACAAATTCCTCCTACTGGGTATTGCTGCCATGGTTCATGGACCAGACTTTCAGTAGCAAGTCTTTATAACCTCACTAGAAAGTGCTGTTAAATTGGTTTGCTTGTCTCTGGTGTCAAGGAAAGCACTCCTCTTGAGGTGTATTTTTCACATATGAAGGGTGACCTTGTGTCCCCCGTTCAACAAATTTATTCCATTTAAATATATAATAATAATGATAATAAAACAACAGTATTTTTGAATATTTACTATATGCTAATACATTTAAACATAGCAAGATCACTATTTTTATTATTCATTGTTATATATGAAAAGTTGAGATTCAGGGAGATTTAGTATATTATCTAAAACATGAAAAAAATGATAAGATTGGATTTGAATCTGAATGTATGACTCAAAGCCCTTTCTTTCCCTTATCTACTACGATATTCTACAATTATAGACATTGTTCAAGCTTTGGTGAAATGTTAAGTAGTATGTACCTATTTGTACAACGATTTCAAAATCATTTTGGTTATTATAGTTGTGGTCATATAATTTATGTTGTAAACAAGGACACTTTAAAAGGGACACTGTTGATAATTACACAGGGACCGTAGACACACTAGAATTGTCCCTGACAAACAAGGACACATCTTCCTCCTGTCTGTTACTCATGCTCTGCACATTAGAATACAGAAAAATGGGGCTGGAAATGTTGTTTTTGAGCTCTTCTAATATGAGTTCTGATTTCATCTTATGCTCCATTTTTTCCATGTTATTCTTATTTTCTTCTACAGAAGCTGCTTTCTGGGTCTAAAGCTAAGCAGTTTACTGCCTTTCCCTTCATTTTCAGTCTGGAAATGATCCTTTGTGTTAGGTCAGCTATCTGTAGTCAACATTCTTCAACTACAAGCTTGATTTATAGGTGCTTTAGTCCTGTTCCTTCTGACAACTTGAATCAATGCATCAAGTCTAAATGTAGACAAGGGGTCAGCAAAGTACGGCCCATGGGCCAAATTCAGCCTGTCACCGGTTTTCGTAAATCACGTCTTAGTGGACCACAGTCCTGCCCATTCATTTACATACTGTCTGTGGCTGATCATGTGCTACAACAGTGGAGCTGAGTAGGTGCACCAGAGACCGTCTGATCCACAAAGCATAAAATTTTTCTATCTGGCCCAATCAGAAAATGTTTACAGAACTTCAGTATAGAAATATGGATCTAACTATCTCCGTATCTCCCATATTTCTAATTTTCCTCTTCATTCTAATATCCCAACATTCATATAGGAAGATCCACATTTGCAGGTGAATGAGCAGAGTTAGGTGTGATAAATCTCAGGAAGTCAATATTTAGGCTTTAGTATGATGACAAAACTCATTTCTATCTGCACTGATGTATCAATCTTCTAGTAGTTCCTGACTACTACAGGGCTTTTCTTCTTTCTAGGGCAAATAAAAGAAAACTCAGGTCACCAAATTTCAAGTTGAAGTGATAGTATCACATGTGGGCAATTTTTAAATGCTATCCTGGGGCAGGTGCTTTTAGAGCAATCTCTACAGACCTGAGTTTATGAGAACTGACCATTGGCATACCTACTCATGTTAGTGGAGTTATTCATTCCTTCTCCTTCTTTGCACTTCCCTCCATTCCTCAGTCTTTTGACCCTGTCTTTGGGTACCTGCCATCTCATCAAAACTGGAATTATTTATTAATTCTACATTACATCTTCCATTATTTTCTTAATGATAATAGCTAATCCTTATTGGGTGCCTCCACCATTCCAGGTACTATGCTAAGAACTTAAATTCACCACCTTGTTTAATCCTCATAACAGCTCTTTTAGGACATACAGTCATTATCCCCATTTTAAAGATGGAGGAACTGGAGCTTGGAGTGATTAAGCAACTGGCTCAAAGTCACACAACCAGAAAATAGCAGAGCAGGGAAATGAATCCAGAAACTTGAGAACTTGTACTATTAATCTCTAGTTCACTTATCTCTAGTACCTATTATCTCTAGTATATTTCTCCAGCACATAGTTGCCTTCAGGGAAGGTCTCTCTTTTTGAGAAACTATAGATAAGACATACATCCCTCAAACATAATTATCAATTTAATCCAAATGACTAAAACCAGCTTACAGAAATAAGACTAATAGCCCATACCCTTGGGGTTTTTAAACAAGATGTTCATCAGTTTTAGCAACAGCAGCAACAACAGCAACATTTGAACTGTGTTATAAAACTCATCCATGCGTATTATTCCATTCATGAGGCACAAGAAATCTGATGGCTTCTGTGTTCAATTCACAAATGGTAAAAAAATAAGCTAGATGGATCGGCTAAATTACCTCAAATTAGACATGCATCCTGTGTCCTAGGGGTTCAGATACTTGTGTTGGCTATCTAGAGGTCCTTGAAGTAGGTGTAGGGCTGAGTCCTGCTCCTTCCTCCCTTACATATACATCCCTCTGCCCTGTACACATACACATTCTCACATACATTTCCCTTGCTACATCAGTTACCAGTATGCTTCTTTTTTCCACTGTACTTGGGTTTTGGTTGGGGTTTAGGGAATGAATTAGAAGAGAGATGCTAAAGGGATACTGCAAAAGTATGGAGCCCAGGATAGCAGAAAGATGAATAGCTAGAGGAGATGTTAAAGATTATTCAGTCCATTCATTTATTTTCACAACTTTTTTTCTTTGTGGGTGGGTAAACCCAGGGTTACTACTGCCGAGCTACATGGCCCCGTTCATTATTTTTATTGATAATGATACAAATAATTTCCATTTATTTAGCTCTTACCATGTGTCAAATGTGCTAACACCTTAGTATGGATTATATGATTTAAAGCACACAACAATGGCAGTAAGTATTGCTATATTTATCTTTCACATGAGAAACCATGGCTTTAGTTTAAACAATTTGAGAGAATTCAGAGAATTCAGTCAACATGCATAAAGAAGCATTCTGAACTCAGTTTGACTCTAGTGCCTGAACATTACACTGTCCTACTTCTTAATCTATCTAAGAAGGAAATTTAAGCCTATAAGGAGAAAAATAAAGAAGGAACTTGGTCCAGATCACACAAATAATGCAAATGTGCAGAAAACTTCTGGAACTCATTAATGAATTCAGCAAAGTAGCAGGATATAAAATTAATGCTCATAAGTGATGCATCCTCTGAGAGAAAAATTAGGAAAACTACCCCATTCACATTAACCTCAAAAAAAATAAAATACTTGGGAATTAATCTAACAAAAGATGTGAAAGACCTCTACACTGAGAACTACAGAACACTAAAGAAAGAAGTTAAAGAGCATCTGAGAAGATGGAAAGATCTTCCATGTTCTTGGATAGGCAGAATTAATATTGTCAAAATGGCCATACTTCCAAAAATGCTATACAAATTCAATGCAATTCCAATTAAAATCCCAATGATGGACCTCATAGAAATAGAGCAAGCAATCATGAAATTCATTTGGAGGAATAAGAGACCCAGAATTGCTAAAGCAATCCTTAGCAAGAAGAGCGAAGCAGGGGGTTTCACAATACCAGACCTCCAACTATACTACAGAGCAATAGTAACAAAAACAGCATGGTATTGGTACCAAAATAGACAGGTAGATCAATGGTACAGAATAGAGGACACAGAGACAAACCCAAATAAGTACAGGTATCTCATACTTGACAAAGGAGGCAAAAACATGCAATGGAGAAAAGACAGCCTCTTCAACAAATGGTGCTGGGAAAACTGGAAATCCATATGCAGCAAAATGAAACTAAACCCATATCTCTCACCCTGTACAAAACTCAACTCAAAGTGGATCAAGGACCTAGAAATCAGACCAGAGACTCTGCACCTAATAGAAGAGAAAATAGGTCCAAATCTTCATCATGTTGGCCTAGGACCAGATTTCCTTAACATGACTCCCAAAGCGCAAGAAATAAAAGCACGAATCAATGATTGGGATAGAGTGAAACTAAAAAGCTTCTTCTCAGCAAAGGAAACAATCAGCAATGTGAAGAGAGAGCCTTCAGAGTGGGAGAAAATCTTTGCCACACACACTTCGGACAGAGCACTAATCTCCAGAATCTACCAAGTACTCAAAAATCTTTACACCACGAACACCAATAACCCAATCAATAAATGGGCCAAGGAAATGAACAGACACTTTACAGAGGAAGATCTACAAGCAATCAACAGATTTATGAAAAAATGTTCAACATCACTCGTTATAAGAGAAATGCAAATCAAAACCACCTTAAGATTTCATCTTACCCCAATTAGAATGTCTTTTATTAAGAACACAGGCAACAACAGGTGTTGGCGAGGATGTGGGGAAAAGGGTACACTCATACATTGCTGGTGGGAGTGCAAGTTGGTGCAGCCACTCTGGAAAGCAGTGTGGAGATTCCTTAGAAAACTTGGAATGGATCCACCATTTGACCCTGCTATCCCACTCCTTGGCTTATACCCAAAGGACTTAAAATCAGATTGCCTCAGTGATGCAGCCACATCAATGTTCATAGCTGCTCAATTCACAATAGCTAGATTGTGGAATCAACCTAGATGCCCTTCAGTAGATGAATGGATAAAGAAACTGTGGTATATATACACAATGGAATATTACTCAGCCATAAAGAAGAATAAAATTATGGTATTTGTAGGTAAATGGATGATGTTGGAAACTCTTATGCTAAGTGAGATCAGCCAATCCCAAAAATCCAAAAGCCGAATGGTCTCTCTGATATATGAATGATGATGCATAATGTGGGGGGGAAAGATGGCAAGAATGGAGGAAAGATAGCTAGCATAGAGGGAAGGGAGGGGTGGGGGCGGGTGGGGAATAAAATCAATAACAGAGTGTGTGACAGATATCATTGCCCTGTGTACATGCAAGAAAGCACAGATGGTGTGACTCTACTTTGTGTACAACCCTTGAAACAATAGCTGTACTCCATTTGTGTTCAATGAATCAATAAGTAAATAAAAAAAATAATGCAAATGTGATCTTGAAAAATCCTAATTTGGGCTCAGATATAATCTGTCACTTCCCCACATGGTTGTGACTGATAAAATAATTATTCTTTGTTCTTTATAGTGTTCTAGGTTCAATAACATTTCTCCATCTACTGTTTATATACCATAAGTTTCTAATCTTTGTTTTATTCTAGAAGAAATAATCTGAACTAAATTTACTTAGCAACATCCATGAAATAGTCTGCATTAGCGTGCAATAGTATACGTTTACTGAACTTCTAGAAGTCCTTGGTATCTCTCTAATTTTTTGTAATACAAGAGTATGGTCTATTGTCATGGTATCCTAGTGAAGTGTCTGCCTTTAGACACTCTAAAGATAAAACCAAAGAATTATAGGATTTCTACAAAGAAATCAAAGCTATTCTGCTACAGATGTTCTCTCTACCTCTTTGTGTCTGGTTCTTTCCTTTCTTTCATGCAGGCCATTTTATTTTGCTTCTTCTCTGACCCTGGTCCTAATGTCTTCTTATTTCGTTCATCTCAAACAGCTATCCTTTTCAGTTCACTGAGCACCTTCCAATTGTCATCTTGAAAATCTCCTCAAATCCCATTTTCAACTGACAGATGGACAAATGGAATGAAATAGAGATTCCAGAAATAAATTCACATGTTTATAGCCCAGAAATTTTCAACAAAGTTTCCAAGAACCCAACAATTGGGAAAAATAGTCTCCTTGATAAATAGTGTTGAGAAAACTGAGTATACACATGCAAAACAAAGATTCATATCTCACACCACATACGAATATCAACTTGAAATGTATTAAAAACGTAAATAAAAGATCGGAGCTATGAAACTAATAGGGGAAAACATAGGGGAGACATGTTTTCTTCTCCATGACATCAGTCTGGGCCGATTTTTTGAACATGACCTTAAAAACACACACAACAAAAGCAAATATGGACACATGGAATTACATCAAAAAAACTTCTGCTGCAGCTGAAAAAATCAACAGCATGAGGAGACAACCTACAGAATGGTAGAAAATATTTGCATGGTACACATCTGACAAGGGGTTAATATTCAAAATAAATGAAGAATGTAATGCAATAGCAAGAGAAGAATATCACTGTTAAAAATGGGCAAAAAGCCAGAACAGACGTTTCCCAAAACAGACACACAGTTGGACAACATACATGAAAAAAATGTTCGACATTATTAACCATGAAGGAAATGCAAATCAATATCACAATGAGATTTTACTTTGTGCCTGCTAGCTATTACAAAAATTGCAAAAGATAAAAAAATGTGGAAAATGTGGAGAAAAGGAACCCTCCTACACTTTGGTGGGGATGTTAATTAATAAAGCCATTATGGAAAGTAGTATGGAGATTCCTCAAAAAATTAAAAATAGAACTGCCATCTGATCCAATAATCCCTCAGCAGGTTATATTCCCAAAGGAAATAAAATTCATACTCCCGCATTTGTTACAGCACTATTCATAATAGCCAAGATATGGAATCAAACTAAGTATCCATCAATGAATAAATGGATAAAGCAAATGTGATACATATACACAATATAATACTAATTGGTCATAAAAAGTGAAATCCTATAATTTGCAGCAACATGGATCAATCTAGAGGACATTATTGCTGAGGGAAATAAACCAGGCACAGAAAGACAAAAAATGATGATCTGAATCATTGTTGGAATCTAAAAAAAATTGATCTCATAAAAGTTGAGGATAGAATGGTAGTTACTAGAGTCTGAGAAAGTTGGAATGTGGATTGAAGAGTTAACAAAAAATTAGTTACATAGTAGGAATGTTAGACTTATACAGATGGTGAATATAGCTAATGATATAATCTTGAAAATTAGTGAAAGTTGAATGTTAAGTGTTCTAACCATAAATGATAACCATATGAGGTAATTCATATGTCAATTAGGCAGATTTATCCATTCCATAATTTGTACATACTTAAAACATCATGTTGAACATAATAAACACAGTTTTGTCTGTTACTTAAAAAATCAGGAAAAAGATCTTTTTTATGTTGGATTATCTTGTGCAGTTAGGTCCATTTCTCCCTTATTCGTCCAATTATTTCACTAACGCTGCTGCCAACACCATTTTCTCTGAACAAAGAAGCATGCAGTAATAATAACTACAATGGTGATGATGATGTAGCTCAGCCTGTGCCAGGCACTGTTGAGGTGCTTTATATATGTGAATCTTTAAGATCTTTACAACAATCCATAATGTTGATTCTATTATTAGACCCATTTATACAGGAAATCCTGAGGCGCAGAGCTGCTAACTTACTTACCTAAGCTTATGGAGTCAGAAAACAACAGAGCTGGGCAGACTGTGTGTGACTCTGTTTTCTGGACCACTACAGTATGCAGTACAAAAGTTTTTTTCTTTGCCAGCTATTCCCCTAACTACTGTAAGACTCACGAAATCTGCAAAATGGCTCATTGAAAGGGTCCAGTCCTTGCACGTGAAGCTAATAGCCAAAAGTGGGAACTTAATGAGTCCCTAATAATTTGTCAATCCCAGGAACTATTGTTTATTATGCTGATTATGTACTTGGCCCTCATACTTATCATCTCATTTCAGCCTGGTTATGCTCCTGTGAGGTGGGTTCTATTAATAACTCCAGTTCATGAGTGGGTGAAATTAAGTTCAGAGATATGAAAGAATTTTCCCAGGTCTTCAACTTATGCTGTTGGAGTAAGTTGTTACACAGACACATGAGCTAATTCTAGAACCTAACTACTATGTACAGTATTTTCTTATGTGGGATTTTCGAAGGAAATTATTATCATAATATAATTTGGAATCATTATTTGGAATCTCTTAGGTTGTGATTCCATGGGAGGTGGCAGACTTGAGGCTTGCACCAGGTCAGCTGGGGCCAAAACTGAGGCTACAGAGCCTCTTTATAAAAAAGGGAAATGAGGAATCCTTTAAGCCATGCTGTCAGAATAACCCTGGATTTTTGTTTATATAATTGCCTTGCTATACAGCCAAATTTCAAGGTGAAAAAAATGACCTGTGGTCTATGGAACTCAAACTACTCACTTGAGTCATTGCCCCTCACCAGCAGAGTACCATAGCTGCAGACTGCACAGGCAGGAAGGTCCTTGCTGCATCTAGAGTCAGCAATTTGGGGCTGATTAAATGCAAATGAATGAAAACAGCTATAAATTTACCTACAGTCTAGTGATGTAAGGCATTTGGCACAACTCTATTGACATCTTCATGGCATTGAACTTTTTTTAAAATGTCTGCTTTTATTTCATTCTATAACTCAGGTGTATTAAATACCAAAGCATGTCCCATTTGGCCTTCATTCAAGGTGGATTGGGTGCAAAAGTATCAGTAGGAGGTTTAGCCTAAAGGTCAGCAATCCTCTGACATAGACCCTAGGAAACCAGCCTCTAACAGAGGTTGCTCCAACAAAATGTCAGATAAACAGAAAGACATGCTACTGAGAAATTCTTTCCTCTTGCTTTATTTTTCTCTGGAGTAGCACTTGGGGTGACTTGCATGTATCTTGTTCTTTCATTTGCCATGACTGAAAGGTCAATCTGTCTTTGCTCTGGAGTGCTCAAGGAATTAGTGATTGAGCCATTCATTATGATGAGGGGGTGCTCAAAAATTCAGGCATGTATTCCAAATACATTGAGGGCGGATAGGATGTCTCCTGTCTCCCCCTCTTCCACCCGGGAAGCCTGCCTGTGGCATCCCTCGCAGCTTTTCTACTTGAAACCATCTCCCAGTTTATGACTGAGCTAGTGTTTGCTTATCTTTCTTTTGCTATTCAGCACATTTGCTCCAGTTAAATGAATCACAAGAGCAGCACAACTAAAGTGGTATTTTGCTTTGTGAGCCAAGCCTCAGAGGGCAGCAGTCAGCTGAGTTAAAGAAAGGCATTTTCTTTCTCTTTCTTCGGCAAATTTGAGAAAATTTTCATGCCGTAATAGAAAGATGCAATGATTCATAAAGTTTGCAGTTGAGAAAAATGAGGATCAGTGAGATTAAGCAATTTGGTTAAGAAGAGACAGCTAAGTGGAGCTATGTCATATACACATTTAAAATATTGCACTTGTGTGCTGCCTCTGGGACTTAACCTGAATGTCAATTCAGTTTCCACAACCTTGAGTAATACTCACAGCACACAAACTAGGGACATGAAATGGGGAGTTCATAACTCATGTGTAGAAACTGGCTTGGTAAAATCTGAAAGAGCAGATCAGTTCCATGATCTGTCTTTCAGGGCATCTAGATAGTAATAGTAGATGTTTATTAAGTGTTACGTGAATGAATATTGCCACAGTGTAGAGAAAGAGTAATGGAAAATTGATTCAGAGCCTACAAATTCATGGTGTCAATTTATGCAATCACACAAATTAAATGTATTTCATTGGTTTAAAAAAATATCTGTGGGACTTGGGGTATATAGCTCAGTGGTAGAGCACATGCTTAGCATGTGTGAGGCCCTGGGTTCAATCTGAAGCATCCAAAGCAAAAAAAGGAATTGTGAGTGAGTTCTATCTGACAGCTTTAAAATTATCATCTGTTTTATCAGTATTCATTTTTAAATAACTACATATTTTTAGCTAAAAATTGATGATTTTGCAAGCCCCAGACATCCCAGATAGACAAAGCAACCCTGAGCAAGAAGAGCAGAGCCACAGGAATAATACTACCTGATTTTGAAACATAATACAAAGTTATAGAAATCAAAGTAGTATGGTTCTAATATTAAGAACAGGGCCCGGGAGAAGACGGCTGCCCCAGTAGCGTCCTGGCTCACAGGGCAGGTGCAATGCTCAGTATACCTGTGGTCAGTCCATTTACCAAGCTTGCAGGCCACCTGTTCAGATACAAGGCATTGAAGGTCACACTGCCACTGCTCTTTATTCTGCTGCATCGAAACAGAATAAACTGGAGCAAGTAGAAAAGGAGTTGTTGAGAGTAGCACAACTCCTGAAGGAACCCAAAGTGACTGCTTCTATTCTGAATCCCTATATTAAGCATTCCCATCAAAATGAAAAACCTAAATGACATGAGAGCAAGAGAGATGTTTCCCCCATCATGTCTAACCTGATCAACTTGCTTGATGAAAACGGTCGCCTAGACAATGCCCGTGACATAATTTCTGCCTTTTCTACCATTATGAGTGAGCACCAAGGAGAAGTACCTTGCACAGTGACCACGGCGTCTCCTTTACCTGAAGCTATTCTCTCTGAGTTAAAGACAGTACTGAAGAGTTTCCTAATTCGAGGACAAGTATTGAAATTGGAGGTTAAGAATGATCCAGCAATCATGGGTGGAATGATTGTCTGTATTGGAGAGAAATATGTTGATATGTCTACAAAAACCAAGATTCAGAAGCTGAGCTGGGCTATGTGGGAGAGTATCTAAAAGTAGATTTTTTATCATCATTGAAAATTCCTAAACATGGAGCAACAATAAAATGATTCCTGAAGAGACAAAAATAAAAAATAAAAATAAAAGAACAGAATCATAGATAATGGAACAGAATAGAGAACTCAGAAGTAAATCCATGCTTGTATGGCCAACTAGTTTTCAACAAAGATGAAAATAATATACAATGGAGAAAGGACAGTTTCTTCAATAAATGGTGTGGGGAAACTCGATATTCACATGCAAAAGAATGAAACCGGAGTCTTAAACCACATACAAAAATCAACTCAAAATGGATGATCACTTAAATATAAGACCTGAAATTATAAAAATATTAGAAGCCAACATGAGGGAAAAGTTCCTTGGCTGTAGTCTTGGCAAGTCTTTATGACTATAACTAAAAAAGCACAGGCACACCTAAAATCCCAGCAATTTAAAAAGCTGATAGAGATGGATCTCAAGTTCAAGACCAGTCTGGGCAACTCAGTGACACTCTGTCTCAATAGAGACAATATGATCAAAACATCATATTGTAAACCTTAAAATATATACAATTCTTAATAGTCATTCTAATTGGAGTAAGATAAAAATCTTAAGAGTTGTTTTAATTTGCATTTCTCTAATTACTAGAGATGTTGAACACTTT